>OMKY01213554.1:0-20664 GCA_900302395.1 Bregmaceros cantori | reverse complement strand
AACACACACACAAAAAAAGGAGGAACTCCGATTCGACCTAGAGGTGGAGAGAGTCAGTCTGCCTCAAACAAGACCGTATAAAAGAGCTGGTCCAGCATTCTGCATCACACTGACCACCGTAAGCAGGTGGCCAAACAAAATCTGAGCTTTGCATAAAAACGTAACGTTGATTGTAAGATAGGTATGCTGGAACGCCAAGGGGGAGACTCACCGACTATATCTCAAGAGTCGTGGTGGGTTGATCAAAGAATTCTAAAAATGGTCTCCATATTTTAAGAAATTTGTCTCTAGACCCATGCAAGGTGCATCTAATCTTTTCTAACCTGAGATTAAGTAACACATCTCTGAGCCAGTGCGTGAATGTGGGCGGGGTGGCCTCCTTCCACCCCAACAAAATTAAATGGCGTGCCAGTAGCGTGGTAAAAGAGATAATTCTATTGCCTCCCGATTGAATGCCGATATGGTCAGGGCTTATTCCAAAGACAGCTATCAGGGGGTTAGGAGCAATTCTAACTCCAAAGGTAGTGGAAAGAGCATCGAATATACTTCTTCAGAAACGCTCCAGGGCGGGGCAGAACCAAAACATGTGCGCCAGAGTGGCGTCAGCAATTTTACATCTGTCACATGAGCTGAGGTGCGGGAATATTTTCGCAAGCTTGGTATTCGAGATGTGCGTCCTATGTACAATCTTGAATTGTATTAAAGAGTG
This sequence comes from Bregmaceros cantori, assembly GCA_900302395.1. NCBI lineage: Eukaryota > Metazoa > Chordata > Actinopteri > Gadiformes > Bregmacerotidae > Bregmaceros > Bregmaceros cantori. Next base: position 19,955 of record OMKY01213554.1, on the reverse strand, counting down.
CCATGCACACACCGAGGATCTATGGATCCTCTCGATAACATTATCCCACGTGTCCTCATCCATTGTAATTTGCAGTTCATGAACGTTTGATTGAAGATAATGAAAGTGGCATCAGCTTAGAAAAAATACAACACAAGCGTGATAATGCTTTTTTACCCGTTGGATTAAATGTCAGGATATCGTCCATTATTGTTCTAGGCGGCTTATTTGGGAACTGAGGCACAATACTTCTAACGTAGCTCCTAACTTGGAGGTATCCGAAATGGTGATTAGAAGGTAAGCCAAATTTCTCTATTAGCTGGGAGAATGATGCGAATACGCCATCGATAAAAAGATCATAAAAACATTTGATCCCCTTCTCCAACCACCTCCTAAAAATGCTATCCCCCATGGACGGGGCAAATTTATGGTTAAATGCCACAGGGCAGCTTAAGCTAGAGTTGGTCAGACCATATTTCTTCCTATACTGAGAACAATATTTTTTTACAGTGCAGTCAAAACAAGTCAACAAAAAATTGATTGTATACAAATATCCACACAGACCTATTATTCTGTTCCTTCTGCTGAATCAACAAAATGTGATTTCCCTTTGGGAACAAATAAAGTATCTATGTAGATCTGCCTTGGTACCGATCCACTTAGGTACTCACACTGGCTCCTGGTGCTGCGTGAAATGCGGCTGTCAGCGTGGGCTCAGATCCATTGGTGCCGCTGATGGGCCGAGTCGGACCTGGCCGGGACATGAGTGTATTGGCTGAAGCGGGGTTCTGGCTCGCCTACCGTGGCCCCATGCAAAGGGTCCAACTCAACTTTGAAATATTTATACAGCCTCCATTCACATGCAAAGATTTACGCAAACTGCTAGAGATTGATCTGAATCGCAAGCTAGTCTGTTAAACGTGGTCTGCAGGATATCAGAAATTCTTTCCTTCAACCAGAAAGTAAGTATGTAAAAAAATGGAAAGCACATTCCCAGGCCAAGGCTACAAAGTACTTAACATTAACACAGGGAATAAATAAAATAGAAGGAAACACGGTTTAAAAACTCAGACAACAGCAGCTGCACACCCCCTTTGTCCAACAAACTTCCATGAACAACATAAACTATTATATAACACTATATACTGTCCATGCCACGGTATTATATTGCTGCATGCAGTGATCTACTTACCAGCGCCACGTCTCAAAGAGAGCCCACATGAGTGGGTTCTGTACGAAAACAGATCACGCAAAGCCTTGTGTACCTTATGTGACAAGTGACTGAGGCGGTTGACCTCAGTCACTTTTTCCCTTCACTTTTGTCAATGCTTACCTCCATACATCTCTACACTAACCTTCCATCTGTAGCGTTAAGGCCGATTTATACCTCAAAAAAATCCTGACTACGCATCAGACCGGTTGCAAACCCGCTCAGACCTGCTTCTCAAGCGGAAGTGCACTTCCGCTTGAGAAGCAGCTGTGATTGGCCCTTGGCATGCCTTTCCGGCTGTCTTTATTGTTTCGGTACCGGGCCGCTGCATTTTTAAAAACCGAGGAGTAACTACCTACAATGGACAACTTTGACGGAAGTTTATATATAATATTATATAAATATATAAATAATAATAGAAAAACGCTTCCGCCCGTGCCGGCAAAGTTCTCGTGATCTTCCGCCAGAGTTCTTGTGAGTTCTCGAATAGACTCCCCCTTGCGCTTTGGCGGGAAACTGCTGTGCGTCGCTAGAAATTCCAGACCGAAGTTGCAGAAGCATACAGCAAAACTGGTTCGCGACCAGACCCAAGGTTAAGGTGGTAGAAGTGTAATCTGGCCTGTAGTTGCCAGCAGTTGTCTGGTACTTAATTTATGTCAGATGTTCCTTTCAACGTGGGGTTGTCATATTTATTGGTGGAAGGACATACTAGTCGATCAGTTAATTTTGCTATGAAACGCGATTATTGATTTTTTAAGTTACTTTTTGGGCGCAAGCGCTGATTTTCATTCTTTATTGAGAGAGATAGTGACAGGATTAAATCAGAAACTGGGATGAAGAGTTGGTGAGAGACATTGCAGAAAAGCCAGACGGGGGATTTGAACCTGCAGCACTGCTCGACCTATGGTCTGGAGGACACGCTCTCTACCCCCTGGGCCACCGCGCGTCCCCCCTCAAAGTGATTATTGATTTTGACTCGATTGACGCCCCATCGCTAAGGAACCACACATGCAACATTGACTCATTCCATGGCTACTGTGCAATGAAATCTTGATAGATTGGCCTGTTTAAACTTGTACACGTCTTCCGTTAAGCCTGTGGCTTTTGTCTGGTGATACCAGCCGTAGACGTGCTACAGTTAGAGAAGAGGAGAGGGGAATGCCAACATATCTTCCAAAAAAGAAAAAGATGAATGACTAGAGGCTCTCACCGCTGGCAGGCACCGGTTGGCACTCTCTGCTTGGCCATTTTCCACTCTATATACGTCATAGACATTGTTAATTATTATGTTTGTGTTTCTCTGCCATTGTGAGCGCTGGAGGGCTGTTTTACTGGAAGCACCAGTAAAGCCCTCCTCGTTCAAGCAGATGGCCGTATTGTGCAGAATAATTGAGCATGTCTCCTGCCAACAGAATGGATAACACAGGCTGTAGTCCACATGTATCTCTATGGTAGCAGTTAAATTTATTTCATGTTGCTTTAAAAAAGATGGGTTTGGCACTAGAACAAACAATAGCCTTCATAGTGGATTCAACAAGATAGATACGTTATTCATCTTCAAGGGGAAGTTCCCTTTCGTGAGTTCAGCAGGAGAATGAATAGTTATAGATTTTCGGAACACACCTACTACAACAATCACAACACTTTAAGGGGAGAGCGCTACAACCTGAGCTACTTCCCTTATTTATTCATTTTTTTTTGAGTCACTGTCACAGGGCTCTGCTATTTCGATTCTATTGGACTCTCCCTCAATTTTCCACAGAGTGAACCATGCTGGATCAACGATGTACTGTGTATCGTCAAATTCCATTTAGAATAGCAAATTTCAGCAGTTATCTCTGCTCAAATTTTGACGTAGCATATTAACACAGCATCATAATATGAAATTAAAGTTATGAGTCTTCTTCTGGTGTTGATTGGAAAAGTGAACATGGTGATTAACACTAGTGAACCTACCTATAAACTTCACAAAGCACAGGAAAAAAGGTCCAAAGGGAAGCACTTCAAAACTGTTGTATATTTACTTGTAAGTAACTCTAAGCACTAAATGTTACACTACCACTAAATATATTGCTCACATCTCTTTCCTGATTCATGTGACACACCATGCCGCTCCCCGTGACAGCATCAACAATGTAATGATTACTCCACGTATTCCGCAATTCCGAATTGCACATTGTTTTGTGACAAATTGCATCGGGAATTCAATATTATTTTTAGCTCAGTGTGCTGTAAAACTGCCATTGCCTTTCTTTTTCCCAACCTAGTCTTTTCTTTCTTACTCATGGATGTTTTCTATATTGCTAGGACTGATGATTGGTGAGTGATTGGTGCTACGATTTCATTGTGCATCATGGTTTTCAACTGTCACAGTGGTCACATTGTGACATTTTTGAAGAACTGATAACGTGCACGGCCCAGCCCAAACGTGCTGTTGAACGTCACTGACACGCAGTGAAATTATTTTTCAAACGTTCCGCTCCAAGCGGTTCTGGCAAAGTATCGGTCCTGAACCGGTTCGGAACACAAAAATGTAGTTTGTTCTTAAAGTTCCTTATAGTGTGCAATGTTAACTTTAGGTATAGTTACAAAATATTTTTGGTAGACTTTCAAACTTCAATGCAACTGAATTAATGTGAAACCGGGTTTAAAACACCATTACATTCGCTTCCTCGTCTGTCCACAAGATGGAGCCCCAAATGTTTGCCGGCTGACAGTGAAAGTGGACGAAAGGAAAGGATATGTTAAAATATATAGAGAACAGAAAAAAAGATGTTTTTAATCGGTTTTGTGGATTTGATAATGCTCCGTTATTGTTCCGGAACAATTAAAGAAAGTTTTTGTTTCCGCTCCTGATAAAATTCCATGAAATTCTGTTCGTTTTAGGTTTTCGTTTTCTTTCCTTGAACCGGTTCGGAGCCCTGCCGGCGCATAACGTGTATTCTCACAATTGCAAGCGCAGATCGCTCAGTAAAGATTACGGATGTGCGGGTCGCTCGTGGCTCGCGCCATCAGACTATCGATGGTGTCAGACACTTATCCTGATACTAACACAATCCTCTCGCCGATGAATATCTTTCTGTCTAAACATCATGTATTTCACACTCAGAGTGTACAATCCACTCGCCGTGTGGGATCTAATTCTCCCTGATCCCGGAATGTTCTATCATTGCTGTCTGAGGACGCACAGGCCAGATTTTTTTTTAGCCATGCTACATAACTACCTGGTTATATACGCACACAGACCTCTGCAAAAATTAAACAGGAGGCTAAGCTATAAAGAAATCCTGTGCTTTCCACCACCTGAATTATTTGTCGATCTTAAACAGGTTTTATGTTGCCTTTGCGGCCTTTCGTATAAATTTAAGTGCCACGCCAGCCTATTATCCTAGTAAATCAACTTGTCCCACTTTGGTTGTTTGCATTTCGGAATAGGAATTGAATTTCGTGCCAACAGCTATATATTTAAAAAAAAAATTTTTTTTTCTTTTTTTCCTCCCCTTGCTGCGGAGAAGGATTGCGCAACGCCGCGGGATGCTGCGTCCTGTCGTCTGTCTCTCATCACTGTGCACTGAGCTAAAGCACTGTTATGTTATGCTCACCCACACTTTTTCATCAGAAACGCTCGACCAATCGCACCTTGGCGGCCGGTCCAAAAGTCACGGCCGTGGTCGGTTTTGATGTGTCAACTCCGCGTGGGTCCGTACGAGGTCTGTTGCCATCGACGACGGCAACAACAGAGCGTCAACAAATAGCTAGATAATCGATCATCCTGCATTTGCTGAATTCTGCACCAAATATTTTCCTAATTGATTCATGGTTGCAAGCAAGCTGAAGGTACCAAGGTTTTTTTTGGTATTTTTCTGTCATCAACCTGACTGACCTTTCAGAACTTTGTCTCTGAATCAGTTACTATTATTTTTATTGGCGAGCGCACAGCTTTTGTACTCACAGTGTTAAATAGTCCGCTTTTAGTAAAATGTCTACTGAACAGTTTTTTTTTAACCATTCTAGCTCCTCTGATTTAATGAGCTAATGGGTCACAGTGCTTTTCACGTCATTGTGGGGACCTGCTCGACCTCTGACAATAACAACTGCAATGTTTTTGATTTCTATTTGGTGGGAGATTATTAGGACGTTATGCATATTGCCTACAACTCCAAAAAACAGTTCTTTTGTTAGATAAAATATTTATTAGATCAAACATCAGTGCATAATTCCTCCTCGTATGAAAAAGTTTGGCACTCAAAAGGTTAAGCAGATACAACGCGATACCTGTCATACATATGATACATACTGGAAATGACAAAGTAGATAAAAAAAAAAACCTTTGTTTTTCTTCATGTTGTTACCACATCCTCTCCAAAGAGATCATTCACAGGAAGCACATCATCTCCTAATATTTTGTTTAGAATAGTTAAGACTCTGACCATCCCATTGTACATGCACAGAACTCTTATTTGGCTTGAGATTGAGGTGATGGGAGGATGTCATCAGCGCTCCTCTGTTTGTTGGAGATACAACCACTGTTGTTGTGAGCCAGTTGAGCTAATGTCTATCCTGCACCTTTCCTCCTGAACGTATGACCCGGGCAATTCTGCACGATTACGTGTGTGGAAACATGCCTAATAGCCCAGATCAGATCCCTAGGCATCTGTATGATCACCTCATATGAACCAGCCGTCAGTAGCAGTCATCCAGTATTTTTCTGTTACCCCACATCTCACTTAGGATCAGGGCTTTGAACCGGTTCAAGGAACGAAAATGAAAACCGGGAACTTTTTGTATTCTACAGGGAACAGAAAAGAAACAGGAAATGTTATTATTTGTTATGTTCCGGAACAGGAACAGTTATTTAAAAATAATGGTAACCGGTTAATACCGGTTTCATTTTGTTCCTCAAAATTTTTGTTGAAACACTGCCGTGCGCCTCCCCTTGCCAGCCCCTGCGCCGGTGAGTGCGTCCACGATGAGCGTCGACTTAAAATGAAACACCGCCTGGCATTACTTGGGCCAAGCTGACAGGAACGAAATTAACCGTTCCGGGAACAATATTTCTTTGTTCTAAACGGTTCGGGAACGTCAATTTATTGATGGAACTCATAACCGGAAACAATATAATTCTGTTTCTGTTCGGAACGAGTCGATTGGGAAAAAATATTGGTACAAAGCCCTGCTTAGGATGTAACAGTCGTCGACATTTGCCATCAGTGCAGCTTTTCACACACAGAGTGTATTAGGTTTTTCACTATGTCCTGTAACTGCACAGTTACTTGTAAACGTTGCTTAACTTGAAGTGTTCTCTCAAATGTGCACAGTGTGACATATTTGATGTCACATGGAACATTGTAAAGTAACTAAGGAACTAATGGAACATTGTAAAGTAACTAAGTTTGCTAGAGATGATTTTTGTAATTTTAAAATATATGGAAGTATAGTATACGCATTATTTAAGCAAAGGCCTCTAAAGAGAGTAATGAATTAAAATGAAAGCGGTCGAAAAGTCAAACACGTTCACCTTCATGTGGCAATTAACTGCATTGCAGCAAAACTGTACCGTAACGAACATCACTGGTGTTGATACATGTTTGTAGCTCATTTACATAGAAACGCTGGTTTCTTTTGTCAGTAACCCTGCATTCTGATTGCATCTGTTAATACAGAGATCATTGTCAAAATGTGAAGCAAATTTTGTCTTGGTGTGTTCCTCTCCAAACAGCTGCGTCATCAAGCCGGTCCTGATTTCCAGTGAGATTATGGGCTTGCGGTGCTACTGTGACGTTGGGACACAGTAAAATAAGAGCGATTATAAAAATAAATGTCAATTATTGATAGCTCTGCCAACTGTGGCTGCCCTAATCTGTGTGTGTGTGGCTGGAAGTGACTGTGTTGGTCCTTACAGCGCTCACTGTGGGTTCCGCTCCAAGCGCTGAGTGGGTCGGTGGCGCGCCGCCAGACACCGTAAGCCTTGTTGTGTTTTATGCCGCGGGTCCACGGAGGTGTGTGCGGTGAGGGAGGGGAGCGGCGCACAGCCGTGCGCTGACTTCTTAGCCTCTCGTTGACTCCAGCTTAGCCACTAAGTACGGGTGATGTGCTGTTCGTTAACAGCTGGTTCTGCTTGAATATTAATGTAACTTTTGAGAGAGAGAAAAAAACGTCCTTAAATGTTGCAACTTATAAGCATATCACTTAACCTGCTGGTGGCGGCGGGTATTGCCTCGAATCGGTACAACCAGTAAATCAATGTTTAGTTCAACTCTTTCCGCATCCAACGGTGTATGACGTGTACCGAAAGTCCAGTAATAAGTTTTTTTTTTTTTAATGTTCTTAAAACTCACTTACCATAGTCGACAGCAGACAGCACCAGGAAGCCTTCTTCCACAGCCGACAATGGTGCCAAGGACCACTACAGCGCTTCGTTTGCCCCAAACACGCGGCACTTCAAAGACCGATGTTTTTGGAAATTCCTAGCCGGCTGGGAGTCACTTAAAACGGCTATAGTCACTAAAAACAACCCTGTTTAAACACGGAGAAACGCTACAGAGCATTTTCGACTCAGCTGAGGTGAGAAGTTTTACATCTATTTTCTTTTAAAAATCATGATGTGAGATTTTATTGGCAAAGGGCCCACTGTTGTTTCAGAAGAAGTAGGGCTATACGAAAATATATGATGAAACAATTTGGGCATTCGTTTGCCTGGCACACCGAGAGAAAAAAACAACAACACACTTTTAAAAGCAATATCTCGATAATTACTGGATCAGTGATCACTGATTGTTAGTTTAAAAAAATGAAAACACTGAACAACGTTGAAAATGATTATATATGTATTACCTTTGTTTACTTTTTAAATTATGTATACGTACAAAAAGTTCAAAACATTAAAATCTAGAGATGGTTTTATAAAATTCACATGGATCTGGATGCTATTTTTTTCCATGTTTGTTTCACCTTTTCTCTCACGTTCAATTTCAAAACTTCACTACCAAGGCCTAGAATTTTTGTGGGGAGTTTTCGGGTGATAGCTGAGGTGGTTTGAAAAAAGGAGCCAAGATGTGTTCAGCAATTACTTGATTTTATCCATGGGTATTTGAAGCATGAAAAATCGGCTATAAGACAGCCTGATTTCAGCCTGATCATCTGAGGGTTAATACTCCTGAATAGACAATGTATCAAGAGTGCACCTCACGGTATTATGATAACTCTGGTCAATACCACACAATAAACATTGAAAGTATTGGAAGTTTTCCCTCAGCTCAGCTGTATCAATTTCAACTTGACATTTTTCATGCGTTAATTTGGTGTTATGATGCAAGCTAATATATACGGTATTGACAAAATGTATATCAAATCATGTGTTGACCTGATTCAAATGACTTTGAGCAGTTTGACGCACAAATTGTCCCATCATTAAGAAGCTGTACTAAGAAATGTGTGGCAGGCATACAGCTTTGACACCCTGCTGGTTTTTACACAGCATCCCACTGTTCCCACATTAGGGATACACGAGTGTAGCAGATGATGTGACCCTCTATCTGGAACTCATTGAATGACTATTACCGGGGAGTCCTTCAGCTCTCTCGATGAGGTCCCGGGGGGCTGGGCCAGTTGACACGTATGCTTTTTTGGCGTGGAGAGTGATGGGGAAATTGACCAATCAGGTTTGATTATTAAGTAGGCAGGACAAAAGTTAGCACCCAATAGACGCAACGCTGTCCTAACCGCGTCATACATTCGGCCACATCACTCTCCGTCTCTGTTAATTCATTGGCTGACCGAGTCTATTAGCGAGTCCTTGTTGTTTGAATTCATTTCAGCAGCGACTTAAAGTGGTTTGCTAGGCCTGTCGTCCATCATCTTGAGTGTCGCAGTGGTAACATGTGCGTCTGCGAAGCCTGACGTTCCCGGTTCGAATCCAGAAAGAATCACCTCTTTAATATTTATTTGTTTTTACATTAGCGGGTCCCCATCGTTTCAATTTATTTACCTTTTGAATTATTTAATTGCTTTGAACATAATACATAGTACATGTCTAATAATTTAATACTGATACTTTAATGTCAGTTTTAAACGGATGCAATGGACAAGTGCACATTGGCGAATGTGCAATGTTTATCATAATATTGTCTTCTCTTTATATTTCTTGCATTGTTTTCCTAATGAAACAAGCCTGTGTGTAGAAAGTTTTAAACAGGATGAAAATGATGTATATGTATATGACCTAGTGCCTATGTAGGGGTTTTAAAGTAGGGTGGCCAAGCGTCCGTCTTTAGTCTTTTCAGTGCCTTGTCCGGCGCAGCATTAAGCCGGACACCCGGTTGATTAAAATGCATGAAATTGCAGAAACTCAAATTGGCTTGGGAGAGGACCCCCAAACTCTCCATCCAAAAATAGGTCCACACTCTTTCACTAAAGGCCCACACTGTTTTACATTTCTGTCAGAACCATTACGAAGCAGCTCTTTTATTGAAATTAGAATTATCTTGGTGGTATGGCTCTTTTCGGAGGAACTCCCCTATTTCCATGAGTACCACGGAAAAGCACTAATTTAAATTATCCATTTGCTCCTGAACGTTTACGGTTAAATTTAAAAATCGAAGAATCATATCGAATTGAATCGTATCATGGTGAATTCTTGGGTATTGAAAAAAAATTGAATCGTTGGGTCAGAAAATCGATACTGAATCGTATCGCCATGATGGGTGTGATTTACACCCCTAGCCATAAATGATGTTACTACTTTAATTTCTGCCTACACCACTGAGCTCAGATCTATAGAAAAACTCCTCTCCAAAGTAACCAATCTGTGTGTACGTGTGATGGTCATCAGAGCGGACCAACTCCAAGCCGGTGCTGACCGGCAGCCACCCGGTCAACACCACCGTGGACTACGGTGGGAACACGTCGTTCCAGTGTAAGGTCCGCAGTGACGTAAAGCCGGTCATTCAGTGGCTGAAGAGACTGGAGCCCGGCCACGAGGACCGCTACAACTCTACCTTCGAGGTGCACACCTGTACACATATATACACATATATGGCTGTGTCCGAAACCGTTCCCTATCCCCCATATAGTGTACTACATGGGGCGCACGCCATTTTGTAGGGGTGTCCAAATTCTCCATGTACCCTATATATTACACTGAAAGTATCCCACAATGCACCGCTAAAAGTAGTGAGCATTGGATCTACCCTATACGAAGCAATATAACCCATAATGCATTGCGAGATGTTTTTAAAATGACCTAAACTTCATAAAAATGTCACGGTGGGACATAAATAGCGCCTGACTGTGGCAAATTGTTATAAATGTAAGTACTTTTTACTTTTTCTGATGATTGTTGAATTTTATAATTATATTTTTTATAATTATATTTTATAATAATTTTGACAGCACCAACTCAGAGTTGTTGGAAATGACGAATGAAAGAAGTGATTCAATTTTGGTGCATTTCTGTAGCCTATAAGTAACATTGGTCTGAATGCTATCTAAACAAAGTTTGATTTGATATCAGTGAACGATCCCTGTTCTCCGTAGTGACGCCACCCGTGTCTTCCACAGCTGCGCGTGAAATGCATTTAGTCTCCCAAACGGCCAATGCCCTTTTTTGACCGGCGGTGCCGTTTCCGATCGCATTCGGGATGTTTCAGAATTAAAACATGGCGGACACGCCGCCGACAGCAACTTAAGTTTGTCTGCTCTCTATGTTTGCATCAGTGTGTATAGCGCAGCGGTAACATACTTCACTTTAACGTCAACGTCCCAAGTTCAAATCCCATCGCGAGCACTTCTTTGCATCTTTTTTTTTCAACCTGCAAATTTCTTTTTTCTTTTTTTTTTTTTTTAAGTTAGACTAGGTTTACGCGCAATCTCTGAGCGCTTCTAGTTGTCCCTTTTTTTCATACAACATCAACAAGATCACATTTCAGTCGCAAATGTTCATAGATGCATCACATTGACTGATTGCTGTATATTATCTGTTGCCCCCCACTGCAGGTAGGCGACCACCACTACGTGGTTCTGCGAACGGGTGAAGTGTGGTCACGCCCCGATGGCTCGTACCTTAACAAGCTGTTCATCACACGAGCCAAAGAGGAAGATGCAGGAGTCTACATCTGTCTGGGAGCCAACACCATGGGATACAGCTACCGCAGCGCTCATCTCACCGTGCTGCCTGGTAACCAATTCCGTGTTGTTTGTGTGTGTGGGGGGGGCACTCATTGTTCCGAAATAACATTTTGATAAAGTTTGAATTCCACAAAAACTAACTATACTTCTTGTTAGGGTTAGGACAGTGCTTAATTTGAGGGGGAGCAAGGGGGAGCACCTCTGACTTGCGCTCCCCCAGCTGATCTTCAGCTGGGGGAGCTACTCGTCCCCAGTGCTTCGGGACCTCCGGCTTAACAAATTAAGCACTAGGTTAGGGGGTTAGGGTTATGGAGGGACCCTAACAAAATAAGCGGATCGTTTTTTTTTTTTTCAAATTCACACTTTACATCACGGCAAATAATGCGGCAAAAATAATTTCAGAATGCAGAGGCTTCGGAATGCAGGCATTTAACCGTTGGTGTGAATGTGCGTAAGGAAAACCATCACCACCTGGAATCTTACTAGAAGCCAGAGGTGGGCAATTCCTAAAAGTAAATGCGATACTATCTTCTTTCTGGCATTTGTATTGCAAAAGGCCCATCTAAAGTATTGCTGCATTCCTCCGTCATTTGTTTAGAAAGACCCTCCATGTTAGACTGGCCATTGGCGATGCAGCGGGCTGCTTGGGCTGTTGTCAGGAAAGTGGAGTTGACTTTAGCCCAATTCGCATTGGATTTTTATTACCTAAGGACCCCTGGTAATTCTGAATAATTGCGGTGACGTCTAAGTTTCATTTGACGTGCGAATGCGCAACGTCTGTGATTTGCAAAGTAATAATTCCGCTGCGAGTTACCTACTGTGATTCGGTGAAACACCACATTGGCTTGAATTCAGAATTTGTTTAAATTTGTTAATACATGCACACGTGTATGTGTGTACACATGTGGGCAAGCGAAAATACGGCACATGTGTCATAATGTCTGTTAAATTGAGCAAAAGACAGGCTTTTACTAATCCCATCAGAACGTGCGACAAAATAACACAGACGTCAGGGGGTAGTTGTGAATTACCAGAGGTCCCCACGTAATTCAATGGTCGTGCGAATTGGGCTTTAGTCTGCTTTTCTTAAATATAATTCCATCAGAAAATATCGCCAAAACATGACAAAAAGTAAATCTGGCTGTCAATCTCACCCCAAATATGTTCAAACTGGGTCTAAACCCAAACTGGGTCTAAAAGTGATCACTCGACGTCTGATTACATTGCGCGCCAAACCGGAACTCTTCAGTGGTATGAGAAACAGAAAGTATCGTGGATACACACACAGACATGGACATTTGACTTTGTACATGTTTCAGCTCTCTGGTGCAGTAACAACATATAACACAACAAAGCAGGCAGTAGTATTTGCACAGCAAGCATCAGCAGTAATCGTATCACTCATAGAGTAGGTTGGATTGCCCTAATGTGGGCCCTTTTTTGCAGCTTCCTAATGTGGGACAGTGAGTTGGCCAAGGTGGGACAGTGAAATTTAATGTTGAACATTTGAACCTAATGCTTTTACCATAATTCATCACATTCATTAGTTAAGGGTCATTAGTTAAGGGAGTAGCCAGAGCCTCTGGAGCTTAGGTGTCCCACATTGGGAAGTGGCCCACACTAGGGCAATCCACCCAACTAGGTAGATAAACATACAACACAGAGTACCAAGCTGGTACTCTCCTCTGGTTATTTTTTGGGCACGAGGGACGTTTTTCATTCTTTGATTGAGAGAGATAGTGACAGGATTAAATCGGAAGCCGGGATGAAGAGTCAGGGGGAGACATTGCAGAAAAGCCGGACAGTGCATTTGAACCTGCGGCACTGCTCGACCTATGGTCTGGGGGACGCGCTCTCAACCTGCTCTGCCACCGCGCGCCCCCCCTTGCCTCTGATTATTTCTGCAGTAGACCTCACCCAACTCCCTCTGTCCTCCTCAGACCTGAAACCCAACATGGCTCCGGTTCCCACGGCAACAGCTTCCGGTCTCCCCTGGCCGGTCATCATCGGGATCCCGGCGGGCGTGGCGTTCATCCTGGGTACGGCCCTGCTCTGGTTCTGCCAAATGAAACGCTCCTCCGCCCCGAGTCCCGGGCCCTCATCCGCCCCGCACCGGCCAGGTCGCGGGGAGCGCTGCCCCACCTTGGCGGGCGTCGTGGCCGCCTCTCCGGCGGGGGACACGGAGTGTCTGTCTTACGAGGACTACGTGGCTCACCATCACCACCAGGGTCCAGTGGGCGCTCCCCGAGGGGCGTACCCCAAGATCTACTCGACGGACGTGCACACGCACACACACTCGCACGTGGACGTAGTGGGGGGGAAAGTGCACCAGCATCAACACATCCACTACCAGTGTTAGCGCTGGTAGGGAACTAAGGTGGGCCCTGCCACAAACAGACACGCAGACAAGCGGAAGAACAGACATGTCACAGTGTAACTCCATGAAAATGTACAAAACTGCAATCCATTTTCAGAATCAGAATCATTAAAACAGCAAAGCTAAGGAACCCAGCTAACACAAAAAACATGTATTTTAATAAATACAAGAAAATTCAAATGGTGTCTTCAATCTTCGGGACGGATTTAGTGTTAGTGTGGTGAGTCTCTACTCTCTAGATTATCTAAAAATTCAGCGATGCTGACCTCATCTCAGAGTTGTCGTCAGGGTTCGACAGGTCTGTTATTTGTTTTCTTGGAGAGATAGATATAGAAGAAAACGTTTGGAACAAATGGTGCCATGTCCTGGATTGAATTTAGATTTAGACAAGGAGACATAATTGATTGTAAAATCCATGTCAGGGGAAATATCATTGTAATAACATTACACATTTTAAATGTAGCTGTGAGGTACATGTACATTATCAGTCAACCCTGCCCAGACACACTTACACACCACGGCTCCTATGACTGTTACTCAACATATCACCACACGGTTACGGCCAGATTCGCACATCACCGGGAAAAGTTCTCCTACCACGCCACGATTCTCTCTCAGGCAGCCAGGGTCATGTGACCGGCCGCAAGACCAGCTTCTTCTGATGAAGCCCGCGGTCTACAAAGAGAAGGGTGATCACCCGGAAACGAGCAGGACTTTGAAGTGAGGAAGACGCCGGCATGGGTGAACAGTCTTGACCGACATGGTACAGTTTGGCGCGGTTCACTGGATCCTCACTCCTGCCTTGAACTGGCCGCTGTAACAGAATGATACGCGTAGTACTCGAGTACAATGGGCATTTCATGAACGAGTATCTGTACTCTTGTTAGCAAAAGTTAATGACTAGTGTAGAGAAAATGCGGCCAATACAAGTGCCTGCTGATACCGGTTTGCTGACTGTCTATGTCAACGTCTCGTAGAAGGATGTAGGAGAGCGAAACGACTACAAACTGGGAAGACATCGCATGTCAGACGGGCGGAGCTTGAGGTGGACTCACGGAGCGAATGTCACAGCTCCATGATTGTCCCACAAACCGGCAGTGCACGGTCAGCGGTGAGCGAGGCGCGGTCGGTCGGTCACCTCACCTCCCTCCCTCTCAGAACGCTTTTTGGCGAGTGATAGGAGGAGAGAGATGGCCTCAAATTGCTTCCAGACGTGTGGGATGGCGGGCGGGATCAGTATACGGGTAGCTCGGGCTCTCGTCAATGTGTTATGAGATTTAGAGGGGTCGCGACCCTTTCAAAGCCTCTCCTCAAGCTCTTCAGGTCTCCCCGTTCACGTTGGACAAATCGGAGGACGTCTGGGGTATTTACCTCATAACCTTCGCCTTCGAATGTACACGTACACCTCACCGTCCGACGCTACACCCCTTCTGGAGGAGATGTTAGCGAGAAGTCTGGGCGCCTGCTAACAAAGCCTGCAAGGGACCTGAGAGCGCATAGTTTTGCAGATCATCGAACGTGCACAACAACGGTGCCACTCATGAGTGGCTACTGCTCGTGGGGACATGTAGAGTGGAGTTGAGGCTTGAAATGTTGAATATTGAATGTCATGGTGAGGTGTTTCGTCACCATTTATTTTTGTTTTTTTCGTTTTTCTGTTAGAACTTGATTGTGGTTGTCACTCACCAGCTGCTGCGGTGACGGCAAACATCAACATATGTGAATTTCGTACTTATTTAATCTTTTGATGAAGGATGTGAGTGCGTGTGTGCCTGCATGTGAAAGGGTTCAAGACAAATCTTACTTTCCAGATCTTTGCTCAACGATGGTGTTATTATTATTTGGCTTATTTGTGAGAAGAGCGATTGAAGCAAAGATGTGTTCTGCCATCTATGATGGAATAGCATTGAAAGACGTTGGCTGTGTCCGAAATCGTTCTCTATCCCCCATATAGTGCTCTATATGGGGCGCATGCCATTTTGTAGGGGTGTCCGAATTCTCCATGTACCCTATATAGTGTACTGAAAGTATCCCACAATGCACTCAAAAGTAGTGAGCATCGATGTACCCTAGACGGAGCATTATAACCCATAATGCATTGTGAGATATATTAAAAATTACCTAAACTTCCAAAAAAATGGCACGACGGGAGTAAATTGCGACGACCACGGCAAATAGTTATAAATGCACGTTGAATTTTATGATTATACTTTTTTATAATTATATTTTATAATAATTTTGACAGCGCCTACACTCGTGTCCGAAATCTTGGCTGTTGCTGTTGAGTGCACTATAAGTGAGTGCACTATATGGGGAGTAGGGAGTAGGGGCTAGGGAACGATTTCGTACAGAGGCACAGAGTCTTTCAATGCCATTTTCACTGGTGTTCCATAAAATGCAGATCTAAACATAACATGAAAACACTATCTCACTTCCTGGGAAAATCTTTTTTCCATTTCTTTTTTTAAACTCTAAATAGTCTTAACTCTTTGTATTGGAGCATCAAAGAGTTAAAAGAAATACATTTAAAACGCTGGGGCCTATGAAGAAAAATATTATAAACATTTGATTTAGAATAAAACGTAATCTAACATTCCCACGCCCAGTGTGTGAGTGTGTGTGTGTGTGTGTGCGTGTGTGTGCACTATAAAAATATGTATAGTTTTAAAAATAAAAGCCATCGAAACCAACCCCCCCCCTCCCATTATGAAGTGAAGATCAACATAGATTATATTTTTCCATATTTAGTTCTACGTGAGACACTGCCTGATTTATTGTTTAATAATCATGCATTTATTGAGCATACATTTTGGTATCCATTACGGTATCTGTTATTGTATAGCGGCATATGTAGATGAAAATGTATCTATATTGTTTGAAAAAAATATTCAGTCAATTTGTAAAAGTTACAAATGACTTAATGACTTATTTTGTCTAATGGGCATTTCGTATGGTATTGACACAGTCACAGCTGTTACATTTGTGTGAGAAGTCTTGACATATTAAGTAGGATTTACCTACAACTTCCAAATTCCCAGAACTTGTTGACTTGATGTTGTGAGCATGATCATTTTGTTCCTGTGCCTGTATCAAAAATAAATTATCTTCAAAATTAGATATTAACATATATGCTTTGAAGAAGGTTTGCAGGCCGGATAGTATTTGTTTCAAGTAATATGTCAGAAGAAGTACTTATAATATTGAGTTAGTTAGGGTTTATGGACTACAAATCTGAAAACTTTATTGACAATAATTAGGACGCCTTCAATATGTCCATAGGGGAGTGGTCACACTGCATCTGGTCCGGGGTATTCGGGATCAACAAGTCAGTTCTTCAGCTTCAGCTCCCTGCACCCATCAGAGTTCCATAGCAGTGGCTATAAACAATAAATGAAGACATTTTGTTTGAATCTGTGCATTCACATTTAAAGGACCATGCAGTACACAACTTGGATGGCAATTTTTATTTAGATTTGATAAGCAAGAAAGATGTATGCCTAATGAGGCTGTCTGTATAAAATGTGCAATGCGTGTCAGACCCCACGAGTGGAGAGTGTGGTTGGGCTGGGGGAGTGTGGCTTGTGTGTGGTGGCATTGCAGGGGTAGGGAAAGCGTGGCATGATCAGCTGACTGCAAGCTTAAATAGCCGTCAGCGTCCTCTGCCGGCACCTGACTGGCTAACGACTGATGGTCCATTTTAATCGCAAAATTCAAAAATTGTATCAATACAATTTTTATCAATTTCAAACACGGGGCGATCTGGAGGCTGAGAATGGAGGAGCAGAGGTGAGGAGCCGGGATGTGCAATCTGAACTCCGTACTGTGGAGGCGGCTACGTGGATATTCCGAAGAGAATTCCGCGCCGGCAGAGACTGGCTGCTCCGCGGCAGAGACTGGCGGAGCAGCGGACGCCTGTGGGACAGACCCCGCCGTGTTTCAATGAAAACTTTGAGGAACAAATGAAATAGACTTGTGCGTCACCAGAGATGGCAAGTTGTACAAGTACAAATACTACTAAGTTCTAATATCTGTACTTTTTACTCTGATGACTTTTTACGTGTACTGAATAGATTTTTAACAAAAAAATATCTGTACTTCTACTCCTTAATTTTCCTAAAATGTAGCGATATGTATAGTGTGAATGAGCCAGTAGGGGGCGGTAATGCCAACAGATGTTAATTTCAATGTTCGCCAGTGGGATTTATGAACCTTAAGTGAAGTAAGTTAAGCTAGGGTTTTAACCATTTATTCAAACATTCAAACATTGTAAAACCAACATTTAAAAAGTGCATTTTTTTATACCATTTTATTTTTTTACTTTGTACTTTATACTTTCAAAAATACTTTTGGTTACATTTTAGAGCCTGCACTTTTTACTTCCAAAAATGCTTCTTGAGTATGTTTCTGAGCCTGTACTTTTTACTCTACCCGAGTAGACATTTAGATCAGTACTTTTTAGTCCTACTCAAGTAGTTTCACCACAAATGTATTTTACTCTTACTCGAGTAAGAAATTCTAGTACTTTTGCCATCTCTGCCAGTTACCCTCTACCAAAATGCAGTGTGACACTTTTTCCTGTCAGGCTTGTCCAGCATAGTCTTAAAGCAATGAAACAGCCGTGCTGCACACCCTGTCCCAGAGATCACGGCGGCACAAGGTTATGTTTTCGGTCGCTTTGGTTGGTTTGTCCTCAAGATAACTGAAAAAGTTGTGCACGGATCTGGACAAAATTTTGCAGTTGTTGGAAATGACCAACGGAAGAATTGATTACATTCTGGTGCATCTCTGTAGCCTATAAGTAACATAATCATACTTGATCATCAACTTACCGATAGATTGCTTGCCGCGGTCACGTGACCAGACTTCCGGGTCACAACGGCCGCTGTGAAACGTAGTTGGCTTGTGCTGAGCATGTTCGCCGGTGGCGTCAATCGCAATCACGCTACTCTAGGAGCACTTGCATTGATAATGGGTTGCCACGCATACTGCTAGCACTAAAAGTACTATATTTTTGTACCACTATGGTGCAGGTTTGCAATCTGAGTGCTTCTAGTTTTAAATGTGACAATATGAAGATGTAACGGCCACATTGCCACTTCCAAGAGCATGCTGTTCAGTTACCTCCATGGATGTGTCCAAGATTTCGCCATCAGTTCATCTCCTGTCATTCACACAACACACAAAAACCACGTCTGTATCCTGTATAGTGTTTGTATTTATGTACTGTTGGAGTATAGCAAATATTTGAATTGACAATCTTTTGAGTTGTTGTATGGCATTAAAGCGTTCAACAGAGTTGTTGATCAATGGCATTAAAACGTTCAACATTACGATGATGCCTGCTCTCGTATTGTCTTGATGTACTTTACTCAACTTCTTTCGACATGCATTTTACTTTGTGTTAAGTTGTGTGTTTAACAGAGATGGCAAAAGTACCCAGATTTCTTACTTGAGTAAGAATAAAATGCATTCGTAAAAAAACTTGACTAAGACTACAAAGTACTAATCCACATATCTACTTGCGTAAAGTAAAGAGTACCGGCTGAGAAATGTACTCAGTCTTTTTTAAAGTAAAAACTACAGGCTCTAAAATGTACTCAAAAGTATTTTGGAAAGTATAAAGTAAAAAGTACTAAATAAAAGTATGTAAAATGCACAAAATGTTTCAATGTTAGTTTGTCAATGTTATTGTTTGAATAAGCCACTAACAACCTAGCCTAATTTAGCTTATATATCTGGACTAAATGAAAACCACTTAACTTAATAACTGGGACTGTACTTAGTGCATCAGCGTCCCCTACTGACTCATTATTATACATTTTGTCCTACCCTGTCAAGGCGCAAAAAAAGAGAAAAAGTAACGAGCCTGTTTTGGTAAAAGTAAGAAGTAGAAGTACAGATATTTCTGTTGAAAATTTACTCAGTACAAGTAATAAGTATCACAGTAAGTATCACAGAAAAAAATACTTCTAAAAGTACAGATACTTGAAAATCTTGCTTAAGTACAGTACTTAAGTATTTGTACTTCGTTACTTGCCATCTCTGATGATGATGTACATCCCACTTGAGTGAGAAACGATCACCTCAGGAGAGGAGAGCCGCATGCACCGATACACACACGGAGGCACACGCTGACATTTGTGTTGTTAGGAGCTGGCTTGTGGGGCTTAGAAAGGACACAATACACCATTAATACCATATATAAATGTCACAATGGTAAACTGCCATCTTCATGCTCTATTCCATTCAGGCATGAAACGTCCC
>OMKY01213553.1:0-17923 GCA_900302395.1 Bregmaceros cantori | reverse complement strand
GTATGCTGTTAGAAAGTGTATGCTGTTAAGAGAGTTTATGCTGTTAAGAGAGTTTATGCTGTTAGAGAGTTTATGCTGTTAAGAGAGTTTATGCTGTTAGACAGTTTATGCTGTTACAGAGTTTATGCTTTTAAGAGCGTTTATGCTGTTAGAGAGTTTATGCTGTTAAGAGAGTGTATGCTGTTAGAGAGTGTATGCTGTTAGAGAGTTTATGCTGTTAGAGAGTGTATGCTGTTAGAAAGTGTATGCTGTTAAGAGAGTTTATGCTGTTAAGAGAGTTTATGCTGTTAGAGAGTTTATGCTGTTAGAGAGTGTATGCTGTTAGAGAGTTTATGCTGTTAGGGAGTTTATGCTGTTAGAGAGTTTATGCTGTTAAGAGAGTTTATGCTGTTAGAGAGTGTATGCTGTTAAGAGAGTTTATGCTGTTAGAGAGTTTATGCTGTTAGAGAGTTTATGCTGTTAGAGAGTGTATGCTGTTAGAGAGTTTATGCTGTTAGAGAGTTTATGCTGTTAAGAGAGTTTTGCTGTTGAGAGAGTTTATGCTGTTAGAGAGTGTATGCTGTTAGAGAGTTTATGCTGTTAGAGTGTATGCTGTTAGAGAGTTTATGCTATTAGAGAGTTTATGCTGTTAGAGAGTGTATGCTGTTAGAGAGTTTATGCTGTTAAGAGAGTTTTGCTGTTGAGAGAGTTTATGCTGTTAGAGAGTTTATGCTGTTAGAGAATGTATGCTGTTAGAGAGTTTATGCTCTTAGAGAATGTATGCTGTTAGAGAGTTTATGCTGTTAAGAGAGTTTTGCTGTTGAGAGAGTTCATGCTGTTAGAGAGTGTATGCTGTTAAGAGAGTTTATGCTGTTAGAGAGTTATGCTGTTAAAGAGTTTATGCTGTTAAGAGAGTTTTGCTGTTGAGAGAGTTTATGCTGTTAGAGAGTGTATGCTGTTAAGAGAGTGTATGCTGTTAGAGAGTGTATGCTGTTAGAGAGTGTATGCTGTTAAGAGATTGTATGCTGTTAGAGAGTTTATGCTGTTAGAGAGTGTATGCTGTTAGAGCACTAGTGCCACTATTCAACTCACACTCAATCCACTCTTCAATAAACAATGGACACCAACTTTATTCATCCAAAGATGGAATCATACAACAATAAAAAATAGTGCAATACCACAAATCCTCCATCTAGTTCTAAACATGACGTAAATCAGAAGAACAACTTGTTAAAAATACCAAGACAAGGAATACTGACATTGCCGTGCAAATATTGCATTTGAATGATTTCTGACAAATTAATTTAAAATTAATTTAAACATAACATGTATTTATTCAATTCCGTAGCCTGGGAAGCGAGAAAAATAAGCGTGCACATCCAAGTGTTGCACGTCGCGCTGCTATTTGCCCTCGCTACTTTTTGCTGTGCATTGTGGGATACTATCAGTGCACTATATAGGGTACATGTAGAACTCAGACACCCCTACAAAACGGGGTGCACTATATGGGGATAGGGCGCGATTTTGGACACAGCCAATGTATGGGCATGACACTAGGTTGAGTGCATCACCTGTCGTAAACAAGAATTCATGTCAAAATCAACTTCACCGTCAAAATCAACTGCATTTATCAGATTTAAGTAGCGCCTGCTTTGAGCTATATAAAGCAACTAGCACCGTCTTGCTTATTGTTCTGGCTCTAAGTAGAATCACTAATGTATCTTCATGACTTCCAACCAAGCACAGTCAACCGAGTCCAGTCACTTCCTGGTCAAACATGATCGGGAAAAGCATTTGATCGGTTAATCACTGATCGGTGACACCCTTACTATGAAGGTATCATAGACTGTATATACACTGTATGACACCGCATTCGTTTTGATTTGTGCCTACTTCCGGGTTGGTATGGGCCTCAGGCTGACGGAGCTAGTCTCAGAAAACCAAGCCCTGTGGGAATTCCAATACAAATATTCCAATCTTAGCAGCCTGTTTTAACCTATTTAAAGATCTTTCCTAATTGATTTTTTTAATGTATATTGGCAGGATAATTATCGCTTAATTGTGTGAGGGGGGTCATAATTTCACAAACGCGCCAGATTTGATCTCTCCTTGTCCCGGATATACGTGTACTTTCAACAATGACAGCGCACAACCAGAGTTCGTTCACAGCAATGGGATGACGTCATGCACACTGTGTCTACTTTATATACAGTCTATGGAAGGTATCTAAATGTTAATATCGCCCAGTCCTCCACCGATCCATCGTGGAGTCTCCAACTTCACCTGTTGGCTCCGTTGGCACTATTCTGCCATTTTATGACAGGAAAACACAGCAGAGGATAGCAGGGAAGAATCCGCCCAAGAAAAGAAAAAAAGAAACAACCCCACCTCCCTCAATTCTCTTGCCTTTATTTTCTTATCTCCTGCGATTCATCTGAAACAAACTGCTCATGACCTCTGACAGCCTCTGAAATAGTTAATCAATTATTGACCCCCCCTCGTTTGAGATGACCATGTGCAGTTTTGGACACAGCTCTGATTTTGCAAACACTACAACGTCACCATCTCAGTCAACAGGGATTATGCTTACCTTCCAGGGCTTGAAAACAAAATTATTTTTAAACGGTTCAGGCAGGCCTTTCTTTAACGAACCGTTCCGTCACCAAAATATCGGCCCTGAACCAGTTCGGAAGGCAAAAATTTCATTTGTTCTTAAAGTTCCTTATTTTGTGCAATGTTAAGATGCGGTTTATATAAAATATATTTCAGTGTGACTGTATTAACGTGAAAACCCCGGTTTAAAACACCATTGCATTCGCTTCCTTCTGTCCACAAGATGACGACTGACAGTGAAAGTGGACGGAAATAGTCTCCCAGGCATATGATATGTTGATTTTGTAGAGAACAAAAAAAAACAATGTTTTTAACCGGTTTCGTGGATTTCATAATGTTCGTTTCTGTTCCGGTAGGGGTGTAAATAATATTGATTTTGTATCGATATATAGATACAACAGCTGACGATACAATGTATCGATACGTCTGCAAGTGTATAACTTTTTTCTGGTCTAGTTTTATCCATTTGCTCCTGGTCATAATTCCACTCTCATGTCAGGTTAGATTAAAAAAATCAAAGAATCGTATCAAATCGAATTGTATCGTGGTGAATTCTTGAGTATCGAAAAAAATCTAATTGTTGGGTCAGGAAGTCGATAATGAATCGTATCGCCATGATATGTGTGATTTACCCCCTAGCTCCGGAACAGATGAAGAAATCTTTTTTTGTTTCCGTTTCCGCTCCTCGTAAAATTCCATAACATTCTGTTCGTAGCGCAAGCTAGCAGATGTCCACGAAGGATTGCAGTCGGAGCACAGAGAATTGACCACTCCTTCAAAGGGGTTCATGTCACTGCAGTGACTAAACACCTGTCAGTCACACTGCACGTTCTGCCTCCACTCCCATCGACTGCATTACAGTCTGTTCAGACGGTAAACAGCAGCGGGCAGCTAAGAGTGGTCGGCACCTTCCTGCTCGACGGAGCTCTTAGCAGGTCGCTTCGTCTTCTTCTTGAGGCGATAGACGTGGAAGGTTTTGTTGCGGAACACCTTGGTGAAAAGTGCAGAGTACGACGGAGAGTCGGTCTTGACCGCCTCGCAGAAGCGCGGGTGAGAGGCTGGCACCAGGTCAGGCTCATTCTCCCCCGGTCCGTCCATGATCTGTACAAGGGCGGCACATCATGTGGAACTCAACAGAGTAAACATACAGCCTAAAGTAAATGTTCTGTCACTGTTTGATTCTGATTTTGATACCAGCTTGGCACGGTGAACTTATCAGTTGATTGACCTGAGGAGCTGTTCAAATTAAAATCAGTAAATCACTAATGAGTTGAAACTAATCTGTGGTTTGGATTTATTTGGTGGAATGCTGCGGCAATTGTATGTGGAACACAAACAGATACAGACAGGCGTTTCTTGATTTATTAGATAGATGAAGGAGCTAGCACGCATGAAGGAACTAGCTCGCTAACGCACATGTCCATTGTACTAGCTCGCTAACTCACATTTCCATTGAAACAGCTCGCTAACTCACACGTCCATTGAAACAGCTCGCTAACTCACATGTCCATTGAACTAGCTCGCTAACTCACATGTCCATTGAACTAGCTCGCTAACTCACATGTCCATTGAAACAGCTCGCTAACTCACACGTCCATTGAAACAGCTCGCTAACTCACATGTCCATTGAACTAGCTCGCTAACTCACATGTCCATTGAACTAGCTCGCTAACTCACATGTCCATTGAACTAGCTCGCTAACTCACATGTCCATTGAACTAGCTCGCTAACTCACACGTCCATTGAACTAGCTCACTAACTCACATGTCCATTGAACTATCTCGCTAACAGAGGGAACAAGGGAGCTAGCTCGCTAACTCACGTGTCCATTGAACTAGCTCGCTAACAGAGGGAACAAGGGAGCTAGCTCGCTAACTCACGTGTCCATTGAACTAGCTCGCTAACAGAGGGAACAAGGGAGCTAGCTCGCTAACTCACGTGTCCATTGAACTAGTTCGCTAACTCACATGTCCGTTCAACTATCTCGCTAACACAGGGAACAAGGGAGCTAGCTTGCTAACTCACGTGTCCATTGAACTAGCTCGCTAACACAGGGAACAAGGGAGCTAGCTCGCTAACAGAGGGAACAAGGGAGCTAGCTCGCTAACTCACGTGTCCATTGATCTAGTTCGCTAACTCACGTGTCCATTGAACTAGCTCGCTAACACAGGGAGCAAGGGAGCTAGCTCGCTAACTCACGTGTCCATTGAACTAGCTCGCTAACACAGGGAACAAGGGAGCTAGCTCGCTAACTCACGTGTCCGTTGTCCAAGTCCAGCAGGTCTCTCAGACGACAGCCTCTCACGTGACGCCGCTCGTAGCAGACGCTGTCCTCCAGGACAAGGTAGTTGGCCCCCGCAGCGCGTAGCAAGCGGTGCACGTCTTCAGGAGAGCGCCGTGCATACACCTGGTACACCTGCCACATTCAAGAAAAGATTAAACATTAAAAAAAAGTTAACATTATTTCATTGCATGCTTCCACTTGCTATTGAGATGAATCTGTTAAATGTTCCTTTAAATTCTGAATGATTTTAATATTAATATGTTATATTAATATTAAAGACATTAACATTATTGATATTGAAGATATTAACTCTATTTCCAGCAATTTCAGTTGAAAATATCATATAGCAGACAAACAGTGTTAAAAATGTAACCAAGTTTATAGGATTTACAGAAGGTGTGCAATAATTACTTGAACAAAAGTATGCAAGTGCATACGTTTGGGCATCGCAACAGGATCATTACATCAATATATTTATATCATATTTAGAAAATGTACATCATATTTAGAAAATCCTCCTTTTGGAGAAATAACAGTGAGCCTCTGAACACTTCCTGTTGCATCCAATGAGTGTCTCGATTATGGTTTAAGGTATTTTTGACCATTTCTCTTTACAAAACATAACCGTTCAATGAATTCCATGGGAATCCATGCATCATCCTTCACCTTCACCTATCTGATATTTCTTTCTGCCTACCAGGCCTACCTAGACAGGCCCATAACCACAACTGTCTGTGATCTTTTATTTCCTCACTATGTTCCTCACAGTGGAAACCAGGCTGGGACTGGGAGGTGAAATCGGCCCGGGCATTTTTGACACAGACCTGCCCCCATAATTAGTGGAGCACATCTGACATGAAATTGTCATAACTCATGTCTTATAAATGCACAAACGCTCTGGCCAAGGGGACAAGGTGCACACTTTTACTAAAAAAAACAATGTGTGGTGACTTAACGTCCAATTGTTTATTGGATTCAATGACCTACTTAAATCCAGGCTGTCAGGCTCTGAAATGAACTCAAAATATTTTTAAAGGCAAAACGTATTAAATAATCACTTCTTAGCTTGTGTTACGTTTTAGTGTAAAGACTTGTACCCTCCTCCAGGGTGCAGTGGGCCCAAGCGATCACAAGAGAGGACCCAAATAACGCCTACCGTTTACTATGTTAAGGCCGGCGGGTGAAATAGTGGGCCGCCGCCGGTCATTTTTACCACTATAAATACAAATAAAATGCAACATCACCGGCCCTCTAGGGGCGTCGGCCCACCGGGAAAATTCCCGTTGTGCCCTGTAGCCTGTCCGGCACTGGTGGACATCTCTAAGCCAGGCTTTTGTATCCTTCCGCTAAACCAGGATATGGAATAATCTTTATTTTCAGGTCATGTCACTGTTGCTTTCAGGTTCCCATATTGCCACACATCAGCAAAGATAATAACTTGCAACTGGACACATTAAATACCTTTTCCTCATGAATGTCTTGACTTGTGTGGAGATCAAGGTCAATGCGTCAAAGAAATCTGGTTCCAGTAATTAGTACTAAAGTTATCAGAATCAGTAAAACAGCTGTGTTGCCCAAACGTATGCACCTGCCGACCTTTTAGATAATAGGACTCTTTTGCACGTGACCTCATGGCTTGGCAGTGGCAGACATTAGCAGTGGCAGTGAAGTATACGTACGGTTAAGTGGTATATCTTACCACTTCACGTCCATTATATAGACGAGTTTGGCGGGTGGTTCCGGTTAAATATCTAGGCGGAACTTACCTTCCAGTGCCATTTATTTTGCCGTGACTATTTTTCAACATGTCTATTCAGTGGGAGCACACACCTACCGCGATAATTATATTATATTATATTATATTATATTATATTATATTATATTATATTCCACACCCAAAGGTTCTAGTGCGGTCCGGTCTATACCCTAGAAACGCATGATTCAATAATCTACCGACCTGTTCCATCAAGCCCATTGGTCCAGAAGTGAGTAACTTCAAGTCGGATTTTGACTGTATTTCATCAATACCTATGTAAAGCGTTGAGCAAAGCAGGGTGGGTGATGTGTAATTGTTCACAGAACGACCTCTAGTGGTCCGATTTGGAAACGGTGTGCGTTTTGTGTGACAAGGCAAGTGCGTTTCAGACAGTGGAACAAAATGTTAGCCTCCTGTTTTGGGCACGGGAACTTGTCTATAGGGCAAATTCAATGGGTTTAGGTATGCTGCCATCTGCTGGCGATTGGTAGCATATTAACATGGATGAATCAATAATAAAACTCTTTTAAACGGACAATGTTATACAAATATCGCTCTGTGCCTGTTCGTCTGACCGTGAGGATACCATCACTGTCTGCCACCGGAGCTCAAAGTCCTGAACCCCCAGAGCTTCACCGAAGCCATCAAGCAGTTCCTACTAAGTAAGCACACTTGCCAACACTAGGCCCGAGCCACCCCACCCCACCCCCTGCTACTGCTATGCAAAAATAAAAATAGAATGAAATGAACCCACTATCTTGGCCCTAACCTCCACCATCCAGTCTTAACTTGTTTTAATGGTTTTAACCCTTTTAACCAGTTTTAATGGTTTTAACCCTTTTAACCAGTTTCTACTTGTGTTTTAATTTCCCCTCTGGAGTGTGTACTCCATCCATGGACAGCCGGGTGAAATATAGCAACTTTGCTAAGCCTGTCTTGTACAACCATCTCTACGTATCACATGTCTCATGTTGAAATGTTTAATGGCTCTGTGCTGTCTGACATAAAATTCATTCATTCATTCATCACAATGTTTCATTTCACTTCTCAAATATCATTGTATGTATCTGTTGTATGATATATTTAACTGAAATTGCTGTTCTGAACAATGATTTATAAAGAAAAATCTTGAAAAAGGAAAAAATATTGTTTTATGTTCTTTGGCACCACGACCGAAACAACTTCCTCATTTAGTAGTCTGTGGTAGAATTGATAATGGCAACAATCATAATATCTTAAAAGAGCCAAAAGGGAAATTATGCCCAACCAGCAGTTCCATATTAGTAGGTAAACTAATAAATGAGGGTGGAGTCCGCTGGCAAAACGCATCGCAACCAATGCGATGCGTCCTCGGGAGGAGCTCATTATGCGTAGTAGGAGCGGCCTCTGGTGCCGGCACGGCTGCGCACAATCACGCACGCGCATCCGAAGGTTGACACTTGCATCAAATGTGCACTGTTGATACACACCTCAATTTAAACATGAACTAATTTAAACATGAACTAACAAAAAGTAGATATGTGGTAGAAATGGTCCGTGTCGAGAATATAAAATAAATATTCAAGTTCATCCTCGTTACAGAGACCTCGCAAATCCCGTCACACACACATACACACACACACACATCAACATACACAGCGAAGCAGCCCGCGTTGATAAACACACACGTGTCCATGATCTGCTGCTGGACACAGGCGTGCACGTGTATACGCGTGCGTGTACACTACGGTCCACTGGATTCTGTACGCGCGCACGACCGTGTCCGGCAGCAGATCATGCACACGCGTGTGTTTATCAACGCGGGCTGCTGCGCTGTGTACGTTGATGTGTGTGGTTGTGTGTGTGTGTGCACGCTCACACGCGGCGATTTCCGTGTGTCAAAAGCTCCGCCAGGAGGCGGAAACGTAGCAACGCGCTCCACCTGAAGTGGCAGCAGGCTCCTCCTTACATAACATGCATACAACTATCGACGTATGGTGTTCACTGTGTCAAACCATGTCTCAGTAGTTTGCGTCAGAATAGCGACCAGTTTCGGCCGCTATTCTACGACCTTCATCAGGAGTGGCGTCCAGTCGGGACGTTGACGCCGCAGCTTCATCACGTCCTTGTGGGTGTGGTGCTATTTATTAATGCATACAAATACTTTACAAATAATCAATGACAGAATCAGTTGTCAACGTACTTGATGGATAACTGACCACGGTTCGTTGATTCATTGTTTAGTCCGTCCCCTGATTGAACGTCAAGACCTCATGGCCTTGTCCATTCTATGAGGAACGAGATCGTGACGTCAGGTGAGGCAGCCTGCTGCCATTTCAGGTGGAGCGCGCGCCGCTCTTCCGCCTTGTGACACACGGGAATCGCCGCGTGTGAGCGTGCACGCTCACAAACAGCGAAGCAGCCCGTGTTGATAAGCACACGTGTGTGTATGCCCCGCTGCTGGGCACGGTCGTGCACGCGTAGAGAATCCAGTGGACCGTGATGTACATGCGCGCGTATACGCGTGCACGACCGTGCCCAGCAGCGGGGCATACACGCGTGCTTATCAACGCGGGCTGCTTCGCTGTGTGTGTGTGTGTGTGCGGCGGGATTTGCGAGGTCTCTGTAACGAGGACTTGAATATTTCTTTTATATTCTCGATACGGACCATTTCTACCACCTCTCTACATATTGTTCGTTCATGTTTAAATTGGTGTGTATCAACAGTGCACATTTGATGAGTCAACCTTCGTGTCCACGAATGCTCAGATGCGCGTGCGTGATTGCGTGATTGCGTGCATACTTGTGCAGGTGCACGTGGCATGCAGTTGGCATGCGAGTGGGGGAGGCTGCATACTAGCTCCTCCCAAGGACGCATCACATTGGCTGCGATGCGTTGGTGCTAATGCTAATACTTAGGACTAGCACTAACACTACTGGCCTCCTTGGTGCTAATGCTTATACTTAGTGCTAACGCTAACACTACTAGCCTCCTTGGTGCTAATGCTAATACTTAGCGTTAATGCTAACACTACTAGCCTCTTGGTGCTAATGCTGATACTTAGTGTTAATGCTAACACTACTAGCTTCTTGGTGCTAATGCTAATAATTAGTGCTAATGATAACACTACTAGCCTCCTTGGTGCTAATGCTAATACTTAGTGTTAATGCTAACACTACTAGCACCCTTGGTGCACTGACTCGGGTAATTAAATGCTAATACTACTAGCCTCTTTGGTGCTAATGTTAACACAACTAGCCACCTTGGTGCAATGCATCAGGTAATTCAATGCTAATACTACTTAGCCTCCTTGGTGCTAATGCATCAGGTAATTCAATGCTAATACTACTTAGCCTCCTTGGGGCTAATGTTACAACTAGCGCCATCTCAGTTCCAGGCCTTGGTGCTAATGCTAACACTACTAGCCTCCTTCGTGCTAATGCTAACACTACTAGTCTACCTATTGCTAATGCTAACACTACTAGCCTCCTTGGTGCGTTGTCTCAGCTCCAGGTCTTCATAATGAGGGTGGTTGGTCAGAACTCTGCCTGTACACAGTTTGATGCCGGCGAGTAGCTGCATGCTGCCTGCAAATACTGCCCCCGCTGGTGTCTTCGTGCTACAACACACCGGACAATGTCATTACTTTTGGGATGTGAGTGATTTGGAATAAGTCAATAAATTATTAAGATTAAGATAAATACTTCATAAACACAGCCAAGAAAACATGTCATATCAAACCAAGTGTCAGTCTATCAAACATATTTTATTTTAATAATATTTGGTCTACAAATGACAGAAATGACAAAGGCCATGAGCAAAATCGCTCATTCATTTCCTACTGACTCAAGAGCAAAATTATAGTCTTAGTCATATCATTGGCTGGACGAAATAAATAATAAAATAATTATTGAATGTAATTATTTCACTAGCAGCACTCAAAGATTGCAAACCTGTGCCGTGGTGGTACAAAAAAATAGTACTTTTAGTGCTAGCAGTATGTGTGGCAACCCATCATCAATGCAAGTGCTCCTAGAGTAGAGCAATTGCAATTGACGCCTCCGGCAAACATGCTCAGCACAAGCCAACTACATTACCCAGCGGCCCCAGTGACCAGGAAGTCTGGTCACGTGACCGCGGTTAGCGCCAAGCAGTCTATCAGTACATTGGTGATTAAGCATGATTATGTTACTTATGGACTACAGAAATGCACCAAAATGTAATCGATTCTTCCGTGTGTCGTTTCCAACAACTGTGCAAAATTCCATCCAGCTCCGTGCACAACTTTTTCAGTTGGACAGACAAACCAACGCTGGCGCAGGTAATTATAACCACTTGAATTGATGTAAGTTGTTAGCTTGTTGACAAGGTACTCAAGCCATGCCACCCAGCAGCTCACAACGTGCTACAGGGACGCTAAACAGGGTTGAAGATAGAAGCAACCAATCACTTCCACACGGTATGATGGAATAAAAATGCTGATTATATTCCCAAAGAACTAGGTCGCGAATACAAGCGACCGAAATGAGTTTTCTTTGACGGGTGGCTGGCGTCTCCCTTAGAGATAGGGTGAGAAGTTCCGTCACGCGGGAGAAACTCGGAGTAGAGCCACTGCTCCTTCGCCTGGAAAGGAGTCTGCTTAGGTGGTTCGGCATCTGGTTAGGATGCCCCTCGAGCGCCTCGCTAATGTTGCTCTGGAGCGGGAAGTCTGGAGCTCTCTGTGGTGGAGCTGTTGCCCCCGCGACCCGACTACGGATAAGTGGTTGAAGATGGATGCATGGATGATTATATCACCCTGAAACACAGAGGCTGTGTCCGAAATCGCTCCCTATCCCCTACTGCCTAGCCCCCATATAGTGCACTCACTTATAGTGCACTCAACAGCAACTGCCGAGATTTCGGACACTAGAGTTGCCGCCGTCAAAATTATTATAAAATATAATTATAAAAAATATAATTATAAAATTCAACAATCATCAGAAAGTCAAAAGTACTTACATTTATAACTATTTGCCGCAGTCGGTCGTTATTTACTCCCACCACGGCATTTTTATTAAAGTTTAGGTCATTTTTAAAATGTCTCGCAGTGCATTATGGGTTATATTACTCCGTCTAGGGTACATCTGATGCTCACTACATTTCGCAGTGCATTGTGGGATACTTTCAGTGCACTATATAGGGTACATGGAGAATTCGGACACCCCTACAAAATGGCTGTGATATGCTGATCTGATTACCGACTCTGGGTACCTTTGCCATCTCTATCATTAATAAAGCAGATTTCTTGAGTAAAAGTAAAATAAATTTGAACACAAACAACTTGAGTAAGATTACTATGTACTGATAAAAATATCTGTCAACGGAAAATGTACTGGCTCTAAAAATGTACAAAAATAACACAATGGGTATGTGTTCTCACAGAACTTCTAGCTAGTCTATTGCATTCATTATGAATTAAACTATTAAATATCAATCGATTTTAATTTAATTGTTAGACTTTGGCTGTAAATGCTCTAACATAACATAAAAATAACTATTCCCCAAGCATCCTGAGTGGACAGTAACACTGGTTATTTTTAACTGACAATAAACACTGCATTGATGTCTTTTTTCCAGATCCAGAGGAGTTCATATCACTGCTTCTCCAGAAAGTTCTATATGTTCCACCACTGCTGAAACTCAGGTAGGGCCCAGAGTAGGCAGATCAAAGCATACTTATAAACCAAAGCATGTGCTGCAGTAATAAAGTGCTACATTAATCAGAACAAGAACAGTCTATTTCCCTCATTTAAACACCCAAGATTTGTTTAATTCTTATTTTAGAAAAATTCCTAGTGCGTTTTTAATGGCTAGTAAAATCATTGGCAAACCTCAGAAGCCCCTGAGTCTACTATATTGAGAGGCTAAGGAAAAAAAATCACTGAGAATCTGTTGACAAGTTCCATTCTCTCTCGAGTCAGTTTGTGCTTTTAAACTCTGGAAGTCGGTACAGACTTCCTGTAGTGACCAAAAAAAAAGTGTGTGTGTGTACAAGTATTTTGTTGCTAGAACAATCTAACATATTTAACATGACATACTGACAATGATGGTGGGACGATAATGATTATACCGTCTGGCTATATTGGTGATGGCTGGCTTTTCCTTTTTAGTGTTGATGTTTTTCTTGTAGCGCTGATCCCACTGTATTCTGTCTTGTCTCGTCTGAAATGTCTGCTCCGGTGGACAATAAAGTTCTATTATCAAGACTCATCACTTCCAATTGGGTTGCCACCTGAGTGCATATCATCAGAGCAGTAGACTTGATTCAGACCTTGATCCGCTAGCGATGTGTGAACGATTCGTTGGTTCTGGCTTGCCAGGCTACATCAAATATAGGTAAATTGATGCACTGCTGGAATAGGAGTCAATGTGGAAGGTGGAAACACAGTGATGTACCGGTGTCTCCCAGCAGGTCTGGGGAGGAGAGCTGTCAGGAGTCTTACACCTATCAGATCATTATAGACAAGGAGCAGATGGGCCGCGTGCCTTCTGTCCAGCAGCTGCTTGACGCTTCCTTCCTGTCATGTGACCTTAAGTTTCTGGAGGTGAGCCATGTCTGGGATTAATGAATAACAAAGCTAATAGAGGGATTTGTTGTATGCATAGGCGCCGACTTTCGTTTTCGCCCCTGGGTACCCCCCCGCCTCCCCATCCCGGGAAGAGCAAGTACTCTTGAACTCGCGTCCAGCGACCAATTGCTGCGTGACCAATAAACGCACATAAACAGGGCTTTGAACCAATATTTTTTCCCAATCGGTTCGTTCTGAACAGACAGAATTATAACGTTTCCGGTTATGAGTTACATCAATAAATTGACGTTCCAGAACCGGTTAGAACAAAAAAAAATGTTCCCGGAACAGTTAATTTCGTTCCTGTTAGCTGCTTAATGCTATATAATATGTTGGGCCGAACCCACAACGACACTCTGCAGAGTACAGCCGAGGTCTCTTTGCGCGTGAGGGTGAACCCACAACAACACGCTGCAGAGAGTCCCGCGACAATTCATACTTCACTGCTGCATTGTAGATTTTATAAGTTCTATTGTTTTATTTATTAAGTTATCCCAAAGTGCACTCTTTTGAAGAACAAAATAAAACCGGTATTAACCGGTTACCATTATTTTTAAATAAGTGTTCCCGTTCCGGAACATTAAAAATGATAACGTTTCCGGTTTCGTTTCTGTTCATTAGAAGACACAAAAAGTTCCCGGTTTTCGTTCCTCGAACCGGTTCAAAGCCTTGCACATAAATACACACACACTGAGCGAGGCCGAGAGCGCTTCCATGTCAGACATCACGGTTGCCTTCGGTCGTGTTGATGAGGCTCCGCCTGACAGCTGCGTTACATTGCTGTGACTAAAAAATGCGTGCGTTACTAAATTCATGTCTTTGATTGGCACCCACTGGCAAATCCCAACATCAATCTCCGTCGGCGCCCAAGCTCCAGAGCACCCCCGTAGTCGGTGCCTATGGTTGTATGGCTCATTTCATTCATGGGGAACATGTTTCGCCACCAGAGCGACAGACAAAATTAACAACAAAAACAGCACAGTACAAGGCAACGAGCATACCCACGGAGGCATGCAGCACATGCGGAAAAGTAATATGAAAATATCGATTTTTAAAAATCGGGGCCTGGGCTAGCAGTGTTGATTGTAAAATCTAACAGCTCTTTGAACAAATGACCTGAACCGCTCAGTTGAGAAAGGTGGTGCAATTGGCTGAAAGCGCTTTGGAGATCATGCAGGGGATGGCCTTCATGAGAGAATCTGTTGTGGATATAATAGAAAAAGAAACAGCTACAATTTGACACCATTCTCTTAACACGATAACATCTGGATGGATTTGTCCCAGATTCGTTTGTTAATGCTCTAGGGTAGGGTCGATTTTTGGAGGCCAACACTTTCAAGATACGTTTCAGGGATATCCCTTTAGCAGTCAGCCAAACGTTTTGGGAGTGCAGGTAGAGCAAAGCCATGTTTCAGAATTAACGTTAACGATCTTCGCCGACAGGCCCCGTCGTGTCTGATCCTCCAGATGCCGCGCTTTGGTAAAAACTACAAGATGTTCCCTCACGTCATCCCATCCACGCATCTGGACCTCACAGACATCCTCTACAACTGTAAGTTCTTGTTTTTTTTTCACTTTATTTTGAATACACTCGTAATGGTAATTGGAAAATGATGTACAGATTCACACACCAATGGTGGCGGCTGCCGTGAAAGGCGGCTCAACCACGACAAACGGGACCTATAGCATAGCGGTTCTCTTTATTCAGAATACTTTAGCACAGTTCAGCGAGGTTGGCTAAGACAGGTGGACATTGGCTAGCGGGGCACGGGAGAATAATCCATAAGTTATCCTCGGGGACCTCCAAACAACTTCCCACTTCCCTGGGGCCCAGCTGCGCATGAGACTTTTGGCTACTTAAGGATCATCCTGATCCATTAAACAAATCATGGTCTTGCACATCACTGGCAACTCGTGTTGACGTTCACGACACGTCTGCTCGTTTGGTACGTACAGCAGGAGGCGCCATTAATAGCGATTGTTTATACGTGGATTTGGCAACATCAAATGCTGTCGGATCCTGTCGCTGTCTTTCAAAGGGGGCTCATCCCCGTGTCGCAGCAGGTTACAACTGTTGCTCCAAGCCAGCCCCATACATAGTCTTGTGCTGCCTTATATCGCAACGCTGTGAGATCGCTTCCCATCACTGTCCTAAATTGGTGCTTGTGTAACACAGCTGGGGGTGTGTCCGCCTCAAGAGAGGAGGTTAATCAACCTCTTGCCAAGTCGATGCTAAACTGTATTTATATACACCCAGCGTGCTGGGCACATGCATATGGTGTTAACTCATCTTGCCCATCGATGCCAATGGCGACTAGACGAGCGTTGTGCTGTCTGATACTGATACCCAGCATCGTCTATTGTACGCACACTGCGCTGGAGCCACGACCAAGTGAATTACCCATGATGCACTGCTCAGACACACATGTTACACTTGTGGTAAAAAAAAAAAAAACTTTAAAGTGTCTTTCAAAGTGTTGTTTTCATTAAAAACAAACTTTAAAAATGAGACCTGTGTGTTGTCAGCACCCAGAGAATGCTTCATTTGTGGACAGCCGGCCACCAGCGAGTGTGTGCAATGTTTGCAGGACTGCAGACTGCAGCCCGGACGCATCAAACAGTACTGTGCTGTCTGCAGCGCACAGGTAACTGTTCCACTGCTTTACCTGCTACCAGGGATGTCAATTTTTGATTAACCCTTAGCTTCCAAGGACTCTGAAATGACCAGTCTTGACACAGATATGTCCAAAGGGTTCATTTATCAAATGCTCATAGGCACTATATAGCACGGCTTTGAACCGGTTCAAGAAACAAAAACCGGAAACATTTTTTTAATGTTCTGGAACAGGAACACTTATTTTAAAATCTGGTTAATACTGGGGGCGCGCGGTGGCCGAGCGGTTAGAGAGCGCGTCCCCCGACCACAGGTCGAGCAGCGCCGCAGGTTCGAATCCCGTGTCCGGCGTTTCTGCAATGTCTCCCCCCAACTCTTCATCCCGGTTTCCGATTAATCCTCTCGCTATCTCTCTCAATAAAAAGAATGAAAAACGGCGCTTGCGCCCAAAAAATAACGTAAGAAAATCTGGTTAATACTGATAGTATTTTGTTCAAGTTTTTGTTGAAACGCGGCGTGGTCTCTCCCATGCGTGTCCGCTTCTCTGCCAGTCTTTGCTGCCATGCGCCTTCCCAGCCATGGCAAGTGTCAACTTGAATTGAAACGCCACCTGACACAACTTGTGCCAGGCAGTGTTTCGGCTGACAGGAATGAAATTAACGGTTCCAGGAACAATGTTTAATTTATTGGAACTCTTAACCGGAAACATTATAATTCCGTTTATGTTCGGAACGAATTGATTGAGAAAAATATTGGTTCAAAGTCCTGATACAAAGGGAACATGGCAGCCCTTACAGTGCGGCAAGTGTCCATTCGCCGCTCAGTTTTTCCAAGGGATTTTAGGGCATTATCCGGGCCACAATGGCGCACTGGAATTTACTCTGGACAGCGCCCTATGCACTAAGAATAATGCACCAAGTGCACACGCGCTCCATTTAGGACACGGAGCCTGACTTGAAATAAGGGCAATTTTTTTTTTTTTTTTTCAGGTTCACGCTCACTCCCTGAGGCAGCAGCACCAGCCTCGTACCCTGGCGGCATGCATGGGCTCCACTCCCCCCGACCACCGGATGGAGCTGTTTGCTGTCCTCTGCATCGATAAAAGCCACTACGTTTCCTTCGTCAAGTACGGCGCAGATGCCCGAGCTTGGCTGTTCTTTGATAGCATGGCAGACAGATGCGGTGAGGGTTTTTACTTTTAATATTTACTTGGCATCCACGGTTCAAATTAGCGGTCCAACCGTTAGTCTTTCCAATGTGGGTGATGGGAAGACTAGGAGCGCACCTAACACACCCCAATCTATGTTAATGCCGATGTGTCTATCGCAGTGCCGTGAGTTCTCCCCTCCCCCCTTCGGCTTGTCTGCGACATCTACCGCCTATCTTTTCACACCAGTTTCCAACTAATTCTATCCAATGAATATGAAAAAATATGATTAAAAAAAGGTGAGAGATCCTGAAAACTGAATTGTGAAATTAAAAAAATATTCACAAAAAAAAAATATCACGATTAGAGTTCTCTCACCGATGTGGTCACAGGTTCTTCTGGACCAATGGGATGGCTGCATTCACTCCGACAAAAATTAGTAATTGGAACGAGCTGTGCAGTTTATTGAATAGTGCGTTTGTGCACTTGAACATGTGGGTGTGGAATAGCACACCGCAAGTTGCCACCACCCTTTTAAATAACGTGGTAGGTGTGTGCTCCGACTGAATAGACAAGTTCAAAAATAAGTCTGAACACGGTGAACAATTAAATTCTACTGGAACTACCCACCCAAACTTGACGATTATCATACTTCTTGGATGCTGTTCAGATCTACATGACAATGCACACGCCACAGTATTCACACATTATAATATAAAAACACTTGAGATCATGCATCTATTGGTATTCAACACTAAGCAATGAACTCTGTTTATATGTTAATTAGTGTGGGATAGGCTGGAGGCAGAAATTAGAATACATTTTGAGATTTGTGAGTAGAGTTGTAGTATAGAAATAAATCATGAACACTTATTTGGATCATTATTGAAATCACAATCAGGATTATGAAAAAAAAAAAAAATATAATTTAATTGACCTTCA
>OMKY01213551.1:0-12951 GCA_900302395.1 Bregmaceros cantori | reverse complement strand
GTGAGATAATCATCTTCATAAAATGTGTTACATTCCAAAGTAAATACAACGCAAATATATGACCACACGACACGTGCCCCAGATTTATTTTAAATAACGGTCAGCGGCAATTATTCAATATATTTCCCCAACATTGGATCGTGCATGAGCGGTAGTAGTAGTAGTATCCGTGCCAATGACTTAGCATAGATAGTTCTTCTTAAATTCAGTATAATTGACGCTATGGCCTTGGCAGAGGTTTGCGCTGCAAGTCTAGTTATATATTTTATTATATGCTCAAATTATATGGTCAATATACAACCTTCTTTCTTTTTGTTTAATATTCAACTCCACTTCCATTGTGAAATATTGCAAAACATAGCACATCTTGAGTGGTTTAACAACCTTGCAAAATGAAGTACTTACAGCCTTCGTTCAGCAAGAATGTATGTATCTTCTTTTGTTTTGTTTTTTTGTTTCTAGTATTTTGTAAAATTCATCAACTTTCCAGCCTTGCTGAAGCAATTTCCTCCTTAATAACAATGTGATGAGGTGTTGGAAATCTCATTTAAGAAAACCACGAACTGGCAGAAACAGTGGGCATGGAAATGGTGCCATGAAATGAATACGCACGCACACAATGTGACACGTTTCACTAAACACGTGTCGCGAATGCCGTTCCTTTGTTGGTTCACACCTCACCAGCCAGCCTCTGCGTTTCCGCCGTGCCGATCTGTGTGGCCCCCGGGTGGGCATTTAACGAGTTTCCGTTAATTACAAACACATCGTTTAGCAGTCTCACGTCTCAACGGTAATGAGCCTCTTAGTAGGACTCCAGCCACAGGGTCTGCATATGGTCCAGCCTTCCAGCCGGTGGAGTGAGATTTAGAACGAGCACGAGCTGTCACTAGAGCCCAAACATCATATTCAAATGTGTTTTATTTATTAAAAATAATTAGAGATGCATGACTTTCTTTTTTCACTGATATCCAATATCCCAATATTGTATGATCCGTAATTTTCGATACTGATAACCAATATCTACTGATATATTTATAGTTCATTACAAAAATAATTTAAATTAATATTGTTAAAACTTAGGAGGTGGGATTTGAACCACCGACTCACCGTGCCATTAAGTCATATGCATGCTTTCCAGTGCATTTATTTATTTTTTCAATTAAAAAAAAAAGAAAAAAAAAATATATATATATATAAATTAGATTTTAGTCTCCTCTGATAAATTAATCCTTTAATCGAGTTTTTATTGAGTTCTTTATGACAACTCAAATTCTACAAAGCAGATTAACAAGCAGTATATTGTAATAACAACATAAAGAATGCTGTCTCAACTAGCTTGACGCGGAACAGAGATGGAAATTGTTGTGTACGGCTTTCAGTAGGGTTGAGCCACGAAGAAGAGTATGGCTAACTGGCTAACTGCTAACACCTGTGGCTCACTCTATTTAACCAGCAGGCGCCGTTCGTTCTGCCTGCTGGCATTATTCTTGGATACCAAGAGGCTGAGTATCTTTTGACTTCCACTCTAGTTAATATTACTCCGCCTCTACCCATGCGGTTATGGGTTTCGGCCGGCAGTCGGGAGTCTATGTGTAAACACGATCGTTTACTCCCGTCTGTTGTGCGTAGCTTCCTCTAGCAGCAAACTTGTAACATGCGATTAAAAAGATTTTTAATTGGAAAAGTCCCTTTTCCGGGGCCAGTTAGCAGTATGATTATCACACTCGGCGAGTCGTGGCCATCTCGAGCCACGGATACACTCGTACGAATTCCATCTGTATATGATGCTAACTGGTTCCCCACACAGTCGCATTTACGGTTTGTCTGTCTAGAGCTCAATTGTTTTCGTGAGTCCAATCTTTGCTCACGTTTATTCGACCAGTATCTCTGGTGCACTGTGAGAGTTCCACAACACTCTCCTTGGGCTTAATGCCTAGTAGGCATTGTATCCAGTAACACCAAGCACGCACCTTTGACATGCATCCACACATCCAGACTCCTTTATTGCATGTTCGATGGTAGTTGTGGACAACTACCAGCGGAACTCATAACAGAAATAGCTCATTGGACAAAGTCCATAGAGGGTGGAATTGTCCGAACCGATTTGTCAAAACAAGTTTCTCGCACCAGAGAGAGAGAGAGAGAGAGAGAGAAAAAGTGTTGGGTGGGTGGCAGGGTTTTTTAGCCAGGCGTGTGGCTGGGTTTTTTGGTCGAAGGGGTGGCCGGTTAAGGGTGTTTTTTCCTGTGGTGGATGGCAGGGTTTAAGGTTTTTTAGCCGGAGGGTTCCTGCAGTGGCCTTGGCGGCATCGGCCTTCTTGTCACTCTCCACCAGAATGAGCTGGTGATCGAGGGTGTTTTTGAGCTGCTGCGCGGTGGGTCTTTTGTGTGCCTCATTGCTGAGCATCGTGGTGATCATTTCTGGCACAGGGATGTTTGGGAGTTTTCTTGAATCTCCTGTAAAAGGAAATGCTTTTATTTTTCCTGCATGAAGCTCGTACAGGGTACAGAACAGGGCAAAAATGTCTGACTGGGTAGGCTTATTCTCCGGAGGTGGTATCCAGGTGTGCCGCATTCTTTTGATTCACCTCCACGGTGAATCACGGCTGCCCCACCAATTGTTTAGAAAGATCGGGCCGCCTTGCCCACCACGATGTTTGGTGGCTTTTTGGCTGTGGAGAGCTGAATTGCCCCCATCTTCCTGGCCAGAGCTGGGAGGTGGAGCCGTCTATGACGGCCTTAAACGCCAGTCATGAAATCAGGTTTCAGTTCATTGCTCGACATTCACTGGTAGGGGTGCAACGGATCGGTGTTGATCAGTGATCCGTTCGGCACAGCCCTCGTGGCTGGGTAAAAAAAAGGAATAAAAAAGACGCATGCAGTGCCGCTTTTTGTCCACCAGGTGAAGCCAGACAGGGAAGACTACCATCAAACAGGACTACCAATCTACCATACACATTTACACATAGAGATGTACAATGAAAATGTGTTATTGCACTTTTGCTTGTTCTCCTGCTTCTCTATGTTGTTTAGGAGGATGGTGAACGTGCATTATTGCACGTTGTCATGTAATTTACGTATGTAGTGACATGACAAAATGCAGTAGTTATAAATGTTAAGTACTTTTTGTGATGATTGTTGAATTTGATGTAATGTATTTTAACTCATTGACTCCCAGGTCATGTAAAAATATGTTTTCACTCCCCATGCGTTGACTCCCAAACGTAATATTATGTTTTTTCTTTTTTTAAATATATTTCAAAACTAGACACTTTGATGCATAATGTGTGTGATTTTTGGGATCTCTGTGATGAACAGAACTGTCATAGATGACCGTCAAAACTCATACCATCATCTGGACATTTTAATCATTACGCACGGATTGTGTCAGCGACCCAAAATCCTCTAGTCATTTTCGCATTGTGTTCAATCGCGCTTGTCAGTTTCCAGAGAGTTTACAAAAAATGCCAAAAATGGTCGAAGTGTCTGGGAGTCTTGGGCATGATTCCAAAAAAGGTCTGGTATTCAATGACTTAACAGTGCTGACTCTAGTACCTGAAATCTCATTGCTCTTGAGTGCACTATAAGAGTGCCCTATATAGGGAATATGCAAAGGGGGATAGGGAACAATTTCCCATCATCTACCTGGAGTGGAAAGACAGCTGCAGGCTTGGATCAGCCCACAGTGGTGTAGCCATTATAAACCTTCACACACCGAGGAGGATGGAAAGGGAGGGAATAAGGTGTTGGGTGGGGGGTGGAAAGAAGGAACCACAGAAGACAAAAACAACACACACACACACACACACATTGTATCTAGCAGGTAATATTTAGAATGAGCCAACATGTGCCCTCATTGAGTCTGTGTAATGAAGTCTCTGGTGGGATGAGCAGGAACATGATGAGCATTGCAAGGCCTGGCTAACGGGCAGTAAGACACAGCACTGGGCTGACTCATAAAAAATACCAATGAGTACAGTAAGATGGAAGTTGTATTCTCACTTAATAATAAACTAATGTCAATTCTGCATTTGCTGCCAAATAGGAGCGGCAAAACGGGTGCAGCTGTTAAAAGCTATCTTTTTAGAGTAGAAAAGGTTGTACAGTTTAAACACAAATTTTGGAACATTTTTTGAAAGTGGAGATGCCATCCCATTATTCAACTTTGTCCTTGGATTTGCATTTCTGTGAAGATTAAGAGTCCATGCCTCCCTGGACAAAAAAGGGCTTTAGCTCAGAACTCGGACATGATGGGCTCCAAGCTGACTGCTCTGTGCACAGTATTGTTTCGAAGTTTATCTAATTTGTGTACATTTGCTAAACAACAAATATGATTTGAATGTAATAAGTCATAGTATAATAAATATGTGAAACGATTAGATAGTTGAAGAACAGGTAGATTGATAGGTGGATTATTAAATAGGATTAATAAGTTAATACATATTTATAATATTTATAATAACAGACGTTTGAAGTAGGGCTGCAACTATCGAATATTTTAGTAATCGATTATTCTAACAACATGTTTCGATTCAAATTGATTATTCCGAAAAAAAAATCAGAGTGAAGTTGCAATCATGAATATACAAAAGAAAACATTTCACTGAATAATGAATGTCCACATAATTTACTTTTTCCTTAAAAACACTTTTATTTCACCTCAGGGCAAAGAACTTGTAAGCAAGTAATATGAAATACATTTTTATTATTAAGTTACTACTCTACCCCGATATCACCTAAACAATGAAACATTAAAAACATTCTTTAGAGTTATTATTGTTATTGTTTTTTAAATAATTTTCCTCCAATATATAACTTTCTATAATTTTCTAATCCATGACACTACTCGGCTGCCGGCATAAAAAAAAAACGGAATAAATATTGGGTTGATGGACAATGCATCATACTCAAAGGAAATGTAATTACTTGAAATCATCTGAATCAATGAAATGTTGTGGGAGAGATTTTGTAGTTAATTCCCCTATCAGTTAAGTCTCGCGTAAGTTCCGACGGCAGCTGTCGCGAGATGTCCGTGTACCTGGAAGCGCGCGCTCAGCTCCCCAGTTAGTCTCCAGTTCGTCTTCCATCTACCATGTTGTGTAACCGAGTAGCTACGTCGATTTATTCCGTGCCTCTAAACCAAGACGAAGGACGACTCCCTGACGACAGATCGTCATTCACAGCAAAGCAGCAAGTATTTCTAGTTTAGCGATAGTTTAGCTAGCGTAGCGTAGCATAGGGACTTAGTTAGTATAGCGTTTAGCGTGGGTGGGATCTAGCGTTCACTTTCCATTATCCATCATCGGTGGGATCATCACGCGATCGGCACCAATATCTCCGGGTTACCGGGGAAGAACCCCGGTGCTCCGGACACGGCGCATCCACCACCTGTTCCCGCCATCACCCCTCCCAATCAACGGCTTGTGAGGTGAGCGCACACACGCGGTATAACCTGCCGAACGCGTCGCGTGTTTAATCGCCTCCCGCGCCATCCTGAGAGTTCTTACCCGCTCCTCACAACAGAAATATTTACCCATTCTCACAACTTCTCCCAACTCTTGCAATGCATTTTAATTAAACTATTAATACTTTATTTCATGTAGGGGTGCAACGATTAGTCGATTAATCGGTGACTAATTGATTATAAAATTAATCGACAACTAATCTAATAAATGATTGTTATATTAATTATTAGATAATCGTTGTTATTGTCGGCAGTTTTGTGCTGATATTTCCCTATTTATCGACACAAATGTGATATTCATTCATAATTACAGAAAATATTAAAATGGACATAATTGATGAAAAATACAACAATATGACCACCTTTTGCCAACTTAAATTGTCGCTCCAAAGACTGTAAAAAAAAGAAGATTACTCCAGGCACAAAAAAATATTCTGGTATTTGATTCGGATAATCGTTTCAGCTGTAGTTTGAAGTAACGAATGTTAGACTTTCTTGAACTGTATGTCACAAATACATGTACTTCAGAATGAGATATGTATACAAGCTTGCATGGTAATATTTATTTTTAATTTCTTTTTGTTTGTAAGATGCCATATCTGGCTTTGAAATAGCAACAGATCCCTGTTGCTATTTAGCCGCTATGAGGACTCGTCATGCAAGAGGTGCAAAATGATTTACATCTTTGTGATATCAATGTTACCTGTGGAGTTTTGGAATACAGCATTATTTGGTTGCTATTTCAGTTGATGCAAAAATTGATTTCAGTGAGGGGAAAAGAACAAAGCTGCGTGTGCTGTAGGGATGTAAATCACACCCATCACGGCGATTCGATTCAGTATCAATTTCCTGATGCAACGATTCGACTTTTTCCGATACTCAAGAATTCACCAAGATTCGATATGATTTCGATACGATTTGATTATTTCATTTACCCAAAGGGCTAGACATTGGAGAAGGAGGTAATGAGTGAGTGTGCGCGGGGGAGTGAATGTACGACCTATCAGTTTTTTCTCCGCTGCCTCACTCTCCTGGCTCTGCTCCGCCATGGCCATAGACTGTATATAAACACAGTCTATGGCCATGGCACACACGCCGTGTTTGTGGGTGTTAAGGAAGCGAGGACAGCGCCAAATAGGTTTAAAGCCACCCGCAGCACGGGAGTGGAATTACGTCCAGGAGCAAATTGATAAAAAATAGACAAGAAAAAATATTGTTACTTTTGCGGACGTATTGATACATTGTATCGTCAGCTATTGTATCAATATATCGATTCAAAATCGATATCATTTACCCCCCTAGTGTGCTGTGAACCACAGGCACAAGATTATATGCCGGTATGTGCTGAAGGCAACATCTTACTGACTGCGTCACAGCCAGCACAAAACTGTTGTTTTTTGATTACTTAAAAATGAAAGGACAAAAATAACAACAAACTAGAACAACTCA
Organism: Bregmaceros cantori; assembly: GCA_900302395.1. Taxonomy (NCBI): domain Eukaryota; kingdom Metazoa; phylum Chordata; class Actinopteri; order Gadiformes; family Bregmacerotidae; genus Bregmaceros; species Bregmaceros cantori. Next base: position 6,041 of record OMKY01213551.1, on the reverse strand, counting down.
TCTAGACCAAGGATGCCAGGGTGAGATCTTGTGCAATGTCTGAACAACGCGCCACCAAGCTGAATGTTGGGGAAAGGTGAGTACATTCCCGTCTTTTGGTGTTTTAGTGTTTCTTCAACTCAGGAACACATACAACCACCAAATCGAGTCAAACTCGGCAGGATTGTTACAGAATGTGTGCAGACCAATGCACAAATTTCAGAGTTTAAGTTAACGTTACAGCAGAGATGAGGTTATAGGTGCGGCGGTGCCTAGTGTGTGTGTGTGTGAGAGACAGAGAGGGAGAGAGAATGATAGAGGGAGTGAGAGAGATAAGGAGGTTAAAAGTAATGTGTGAGTGAGTGGAGGGTACGAAGCAACTTTAGTGTTGTCAACTTGTGTTACACGACGGAGTTGTTTTGCGACGAGTGATGGCAGAGAACTGGGATCGTTGATAATAATGAAGTATGTTACTTATAGGCTACAGAAATGCACCACCTTGTGTCATTTCCAACAACTGTACAAAATGTCATCAAGATCTGTGCACAGGTTTTTCAGTTATCCTCATGACAAACAAACCAAGTAACTATATTGAAGGATACTACAACTCTTTTCTGGTATTATCTAATAAACATATAAACGTAGTACACACCATATGTGAAACAGTAATTGTGTGTGTGTATCAATTGGACGAGACATGGGCTTTATCTGGAGTTTTTCTAGCTGTGAGCAGTTAAGTACAGTACATAAGTTACATAGTAAAATATTGTTTTTTAAAAATGAGAAAAAGATGTCATTTGTTCCCAAAACATGGTTAAAAATCAGATCAATCCATTGTAGTCCTTGCTACACTGGGATCCTATTGTGGAATTTATTTAATAAACGCACTTGAAAGGGAAGAAAGAAAAACCTTATAGTCAGGTATCTAATCATAAGGACACTATGGCTTTAATTATGTTAGCTATATATTTCTTAACATTTGATTGTAATATATATGGTTTTTGTTTTTCTTTTCTTTCTTTGTAAGCTGCATCCTCTTTGCCTTAAAAGACTCTTGATACAAAAAGTTTTGGTTTAGGTTGTTTAACAATTCTGCTAAATCTCTAATGTACATCCATCTTTTATTGATTACGTTGTCTATTGCTGCGTAACACTCTATTCTTAAATAGAATCCATTGATTAATTCATTCAATTGCTCCAGAAAACCAAGGCGACCTAGAGCTGCAGTGTTTCAAAGGAGATATGAGATAATTGATACAAGCATTATATTCCCAACATTCCAGCCTTGTGCATTGCTGCATTGAAAATAGCTAGCGATAAGGAACTACCGTGTTACCCATCGGTGGAATGACTTTATAAAAGATTTCACGAAAATAGCAAGCCCCATGAGTCCTTGTTGTTCCCTGTTTTATAGCACATCTTTGAGAAACTAAAACAAATGATGCTGCCTGCTTAAATCTACAAGGTTTATTCTTTTTCCAGCTTCTGTGACTCGGCATGCCAGCACTCTCCGCTCTTTCGTCTCATTTGCTTGTGTTAAAACCCACATTCTCCCTCAGGGGCAAATTAGGGTTTCTATCAGCAGCATAGGAGAAAACAGGTACAGAGAGCTGGACGCACACACTCATACTCCGAGTATAGAGGCTATTAATGTACATGTTTGGCTAAAAGAATGTGTGAAATTTCAACACGTCAAGTGAACTTCAATTGCCACTGAATTGGCTTTGAGAAGAGACATTCTCACAGAGGAATGCTAGCTGTAGGAGTAAATCCTATGTATTCATAAGTAATCTCCCTTCATTTCTGATTACCTACCATTCGCTGCACAGCACCCCCATATTCATATCTCCGCACCGATCAGAGCCCTGTTAAGGTTTGTTCTCCATTTGTTCAGCAGTGGTAGATCTAAACAATGAATGGAGGACAAGTCGTTCAAATCTGTTTGATAGGTTTGGACCTGAAATCCGTATGTTTCGAAAACTTCCGAAAGTTATGGGCTTTAGGGGTTAACGCCTAATCCTAACCCCTTCCTTAATCCCTACCCTGACCCCTAAACGACACCATAACATTTCTCAACATAGGGATTTCGGAACATAGGGCATTCACCGTTTGATAAGGCTATTGCGATCTCGAATGGTGAGTAGAGATGAGGAGAGGTCCCAGTGGGTACATATATCTACATTTCTTTCTTTCAAAAGGGATTTTTATTTAAAAAATATTAATTATTTAAATAATTTCAGAAGTAAAATAACAAACAGAAAACAACCTAACCTGCAAAATTTGCGACCTCCTTCTGGGGGCCCCGAGACGAATAAAGATAGCTCGGTAGACACAGAGCTTTGCCTTCTGGCTCTCTTTTCGTCACAACAGTGCGGTACAGCGACTGCAATACCGCCCTTGCCGCGCCGATTCTTCGGCTGATCTCTTTCTCCATCTTCCTGTCACTCGTGAAGAAGACCCTGACATACTTAAACTCCTTCACCTGCGGTAAAGCCTCATTCCCTACTTGGACTGTGCAATCCACAAGCATGTACAAGCCAGCAGTGACGATCCTGTCCATGAAAATCACGAACAGGATCGGTGACAAAGCGTGGCCAACCCTCACTGGAATCAAATCCGACTTACTCCCGAGCACACGGACACATCTCTCGCTTTGGGAGTAGAGAGATTGGATGGCCCTCAACAAGGTCACCCATACTCCCACAGAACCTCTCCGGGGACCGGTCATATAGCTTTTCCAAATCCACAAAACACATGTAGATCGGATATACGTACTCCCAAGCCTTCTCCATGGATTCCCCGAACTCCTCCCACACCCACTGCTTTTTTAAAAGGAAGTTTGTCACTACACTTTATGTCTTGTTTTTTGTCACCATAGCTGGAGATCCTGTTGGAATATTTAACTTTTGTTTAGCTGAGGGGTTCGGAACAGAACAGAAAAGGATGAAATAGTTCTCCATATTTATTAATGTTATTGTATTCCCGAAACATGAAGCGTCGTGTAATGGTTTTGTGTGCGCGTTCGCTGCGGCATATCCCTCGTCCCACCATTTGGCAAGTATCTGTGCAACTGGCTTTCTCAAAAAAGCTATATAATGCACTTGTTGAATTGTTTCAATATAGTATTAAGGAAATAGAATCGTGTGCGGAATGGCCACAAAGTATTTGAAGAAAGTTCAAAAATATTTATTTATGATGATTCAAATCTAATTATCTAAATCTAATGATCTGAATCAATGATTTTGTAGAGGTATGTGTGTAATGAGGAACACAGCCCCTAGCATAATGCTCTTTATTCGTCAATGGACAAGGCAGGAAAGGGGATGAACACTGAACTCCCTGATGTTTTAAGCCGACAGTCCAGGGGTGTGTGCAGATGACATCACAATGCAGTTACAATTGCCAAATATGGGCATGCAAGTGGTGATCATAGGCTGTCACAGTGTCCACGTGTGTATGAAATTTCCCCAAGAAAAACTGCTACAATTTCAAAATTGTTTGAGCGGATGAGCAAGAAAGGCAGAGAGAAACATAGACATTTAGATATTTATTGTTTGGTGGAAGTTTGTGTATATGTAATAATACAGGTATTCTTAAAGAAGGTATAGAAAGTGATGTCATGAAGACCTTCAAATACCTTGGTTTACGGTAATACCGCCACTTTGGGCAGACCTACAGAATATGCTGCTCAGCAATATCTGAGCTAAAGCACTGCAATTGAACTCAAAACATATTCTCCTGAACGCATCCTTCTGGGAAATCACCTGGCATCCACCTGGGATAATGCCAATTGCACCATTGTCTTCTGGACACAGCATGGTCTCCCGAATACTGTGCATAAGCCCTCTTATGTTGTGCTATTTTGTCATATTTGCACAATTGGTATTGTTCTCTGTTTCTGTTCACTCAGCAAATGCTGATCAGCCATTTTGTTGTGAAAGTGAAATACACTGAATTTCCACACGCTAAAAAAAGTTCTTGAGTGATGCATCTTCAGCGACTCTAGTTACACTGCCCATCTAGGTGTTGACAGATGTTTAAATGCATTTTACTGTAGAGAGCTAAGCATTGACATACATTATTTCCATATGTAGCTTTTTTATTTTAGAATGAATTTTTATTTTGGACAAACGGTACAGAGCCATTAAACATTGCAACATGAGACATGCAGAGATGGATGTACACAACGGGCTTAGCAAAACAGCTAAATTTCACCCATACTTGTTGGTGTACTTGTTGGCTATGGAGAACTTTTTCAAGTTGACAAGACGTCATTTTTGCTCACTGTGAATATTTCATTAACATTTTTTTAACTGATTAGTCAACTAAACTTATTAACTATTAAAATAACCATTAGATGCAGCCCTATGACCTAGTCCATCTTTTTTTACCAGGCACCCCAGCAAGGTCAGGCAAAGTACAATAAAAGGGTGGCAACTGTAGAAATATGAAATATGTATCAAGCTGACTATGTGAATGCGCTCCCTAAAGGAAGCCAGAAAGTGGTTATGCATGATAATCACAACAGTTCCCATTAGCTACGCAGACGACACACTTCACTAGCGTCCGTGATTAAACCAACTCTGCCGCACAGTTTGAGACTAGAATGTAACTGTCGCCAAGGTGGCGATGGTGCTTGAAATTATGTCAAACTTCTGTCGACAATATTTATTTCACTTTTTACTTTTGCAAGGATTTATTAATACATAATATAAATAATTAAAACCACAACTACACTGGTTATTTTGTATTCTTTAATTATTAAAGCCAGATGGAATGCTACAGTTGAAGAATCCAAATACTGATTTACTGACTATTCGTCTTAGAGGTAACTAAGATTACAGAGTACTTTATTTTAAAAAGCTATTATGTTGATTGTTTTAGTTACTTTCCAACTGGGGAAAGCCAGGGAGAAGAGAGATATGGATGGTGTATTTTTTCATCTGCAACCACTGAAAAAAACAGCTAACCATTTGCATAAAGTTTTCAAAACTGCACCCAACCTCTAATACTGATAATTATAATTTTTACGACTATAGATCCTGCGGAGTCAGTCCAACCGTGGCACGGCTCCCAGCTCTTCCAACGGTTTATACCCTATCTTCCGAAACCCCTATCTGTCGCATTGTACGTTTGTTCCCATGGTCGAGCTCACAAACTCAATATTATTATTTTTGTTATTATTATTACACTACCATAAAACGGCCCACTCTCTAGCTGTCAGCTGTACCGACTAACGCCGGGTTTCCACCAAGCAAAGCGCCACGCCACGCACAACAGCGCCACGCCATGGCAAAAAACAAAGGTGTTGCAGCCATCGGTGCATACCCCACCAGGCAGCGCTGCCAACGCGCCACGCGAAGGAAATATATATTTTTGATTTTCGACGCAGCGCGAGGGGGCGGGGTGCCTTTTATTCCATGATTGACAGGCGTGCTGAGCAATTGAATTGGTGGACCCACCATGCGCTTGTAGAGCCGAGGTATTCTCTTCACTTCATGGTAGAGACCTGCACTCCCGCGGGAATTGTGGGATGCGGGACAAAAATTGAAAGCTCATTGCGGGGGCGGGCGGGACTCAGCGAGAGGAGTGCGGGTGCGGGCGGGAGCGGAATTGAGCCGCAGTCCCGCAAGCTTTTAGCTTGCGAGGCTCCGCCGGCATGCGGCTTCTCTTCGACCTATTTGGATCGGATAGTTATAGCGTTTGTATCCGATTCCGATCTAACGCCTACCATTTCCGGTCGCGCCGCTCGTTTCCATTTTAAATAAAGTTGCTGGGAAAAAAATCTGTTCATAGTCTTTATAGTCTTTATTATTATTATTATTATTAGTAGTAGTAGTAGTAGTAGTAGTAGTAGTAGTAGTATTATGCTATCATTCATATTGTTATTATTATAGACACTGGCAAAGTCAACAGCCAAGACATTTCTACTGCTAACAACAATGGAGAGTTCAGCCTGTCCCTGTTTTTGTTTTCTATGAAACATAATGAGTGGCATAAAAGATATTGTAATGCGAGTGCCGACTGCCCCCTCGTGGAGGAGCTGGGGAATAGATTGGAAC
>OMKY01213550.1:0-12348 GCA_900302395.1 Bregmaceros cantori | reverse complement strand
GAGAGAGAAGAGAGAGAGGGGAGAGGGGGAGGTGGGGGGGGGGGGGGGGGGGACATTGCAGGAGAGGGTATTGTCCGGGTCTGGGGGACATACTCTATAACCACTCTGCCACCGCGCGCCCCACCACCATGCAGGATTTCTACTTTGGTATCAAGGAAAACCTCGTGACACGGTCTTTATTCCGCCATCTTTGAAAAACAGCTGATTAACTTTAAATAAACAAACCACCACCACATCCAGGTCCAACATCTAGTGAGATGAGATCTGTCATAGTGAAGGCACTGTCACAATCAGATATGTCCTCATTACCTTAGAAACATCTCAGCAGGACCATATCCAGATGTACCTAACAACAATTGAGTCTCATTCAGAAACATCTAGTCATGAAACCTTTCCACCACCTTAGTATTCCATTCTTCCATCTTTGAAATTGCATGGAATCCTATATTTTCCTCTGATCTTTCCTCTGATACCATGTGCTCGTAGGGTGAGCCCGGAAAGCCCGGAGAGAGAGGAGTGATGGGACCTACTGGTGCCGCTGTGAGTATTGCTACATCTTCATCCACTCGCGACCGTATCTTTAATCAAATGGTCCACATTGGTATCTGTCTAAAAGGCTGTGTATCTTTATGTCTATGTTTATGCTTTTATTCATATTCAAGACATTTGTGTATAGCGGAAATCTTCTCATTTCAAATTTCGAAAGCGTGTGTAGTTGCCTGTATAAATCTTAACAACACATCAGGAAATGTGATGCAATGTGGGGAGGTTTTTTTTGTGCTCCAACATTTAAAGCATCAATTGTTATTATCTTTTGCAAATTAAAGTAAAGCTTACTAATCTATTACTACAGATGTTACATAGCATAGCTTCAATGCAAGAATAATAAAAACTTCCAGTTGTAGAAATGTCTTTAGGTGTCTGATAAGCATGTTTTTTTTTGTTATCTAGTTATCTATAGAATTATTTTGACCCCCATCCCCCTGCTCTCTAGGGTGCTGCCGGAAAAGATGGAGATGTTGGCGCTCAGGGACCTTCCGGACCTGCTGTGAGTATTTGTATTACTTACTTACTTATTGTAATTCCACATATCCGGGGTTAGGCTCATCGGCTCATTGGCTTGAGAAGAGAATCCCGGACTTTCCTCTCACACCCTGGAGCAACATCTCGTGTCCTGGGTCTTTCCAGGGCTTTCCTACCTGTGCACGATGCCCTGTACGCCTTTCCACCGCGGTCTCCATCGTGCATTCTTTCAATTGATGCTCAGGCTACCTCAGGTGGCCCCTCTCAAAGTGAAGAAGTTATGGATCTACTCTAAGAATCTCACGGATGGCTTGGTTTCTCACCTTGTCTGTAAGGGGGAAGGCCTGCCAACCAGTGAAGCAAACTTTTTGATCACAGCACATATTTTGCTGTGATATTTTTTTCTTTTCGATTTACATTTTCTCAAATTTATATTTGGAAATTTACATCATATCAGCTAAACACATCCACGACCCTGGATCTGACCCTCTGACCCATGCTCTGCGCTTAGGGCCCATCTGGAGAGAGAGGAGAGGCTGGACCCGCTGGACCCCCAGGATTCCAGGGACTGCCCGGACCCCAGGGAGCCACCGGAGAGAGTGGCAAGCCCGGAGAGCAGGTAAAGAAGCTTAACATTGATCTAATTTAGTAGAACATGTTCACAAGCCATCAACCTACACTTGCTCGATGGCTTGATGACCTCCAAGCACATTCACAATAATACAACAGTATCTTCTGCCGGCCATGATCTCTTAAACCTTCAGGAAGGTTTACTGCAGAACTGTCTACATTCACATTGTACTGTGAGCCATGTCATGATGATGAATGTAATCATCAATTAGGCTTCCAACCGAACCATGACCCCCATGACTATCGACCAGTGAACTACTAGCAGTTGCTTATTGACGATATGACCTACATGTTGTGTATGTTTGATATGGAAATGGCTTTATTCCTACTGAATGGACTGTGAAACTGGGATTCATAACATATTCTAATTCTCTCCCTCCAACCAGGGACTGGCTGGTGAGGCTGGTGCTCCCGGACCCGCTGGATCCAGAGTAAGTTCACAACAACCCCAGCAAGACACCAACTTATGAAGCGTCTGACAACAAGATGTGGCTCGTTCTTATCACAAGCTCCTCCCACCAACGCCACAATCTGCCCCTCTTTCCAGGGCGACCGTGGATTCCCCGGAGAGCGCGGTGCCCCCGGTGCTCTCGGACCTGCTGGTGCTCGTGGTAGTCCTGGCTCTGCTGGAAACGATGGCGCTAAGGTACGCAACTTTCTACCGTTCTAACATTTTTCTTTAGTGCTGTCTGTTGGTTATAGCGGGACTTGCAAAAACGCTCACTATTGCCCATACTTAAAGTAGCAGTCTGAACCGGAATTTGGAGTTTCAAGGTTTGGGTACCGAATTCTGTCAATGTAAATGTAAACAGTAATAGTGCAACCATAAAAATGTAGCCTTAACGCTTAGCGGCTAATAGGACTCCTCGTAGCAAACGATGCAAGATGATCTACATAATGAAGGGAATCTTAAAAAAATGAACATCTTTGTGAGGTTCATTTGTTTTCAGTGAAAAACATCCAACGCACCCATGAGCATGATTACAGCCAAAATGCCACTCAAATGAAATAAAACGGCGTGAGGACCCAATGAGTCCTGCCACCTATGGGTTAAAGAAAAACACCACTGAAAATTGACACTGAAATATTCTCCCCTGATCTTAGCCGAGCAGACACATACTTACCTTGTACTGCGTGCATTCACTCCTCATGCAGCGGTACTTTGATAGAGGCGCGTAATCACTTCCAAAGGTTTCCTATTTAAATTCACTTTGTGAGTTGCTACGTGATAAACGTTTGACTGCACAAAATCAAATCCAGTCATTTTTGAGTTGCTTGTATCTCCACCCCCATCCAACGAGTCACTGGGGCTACGCCATGCTAGCAAACTGCTGCACAGAATCAGGATCGCGTCTATTGCCAGGACATAAAACACATTGCAAAGTGACTTCGGGCATTTGGTTCACACCCTGGGAGTTCACACACGGTAGGCAACAAGAGGTGAATGTATCGACTAAGACCAGCCAAGAAGACATTTCAACAACATCTTCATTGTGCACCAATGTTAGAACGTCACAGCATCATCTGTACTTCTTATTGGTACAATTCACAACAAACACAAACCTTGGCTGTGTCCGAAATCGCTCCCTATCCCCTACTCCCTACCCCCCCATATAGTGCACTTATAGTCCACTCAATTGCAACGGCCGAGATTTCGGACACTAGAGATGGTGCCGTCAAAACTATTATAAAATATAATTATTAAAAAATATAATTATAAAATTCAACAATTGTCAGAAAAAGTCAAAAGTATTTACATTTATAACGATTTGCCGCAGTCGGTCGCTATTGACTCCCGGCGTATCATTTTTATTAAGTTTAGATAATTTTTAAATTACATCTTGCAATGCATTATGGGTTATATTGCTTCGTCCAGGGTACATCCGATGCTCACTACTTTTTGCGGTACATTGTGGGATACTTTCAGTGCACTATCTAGGGTACATAGAGAATTCGGACACATCACAAACGTCACAAACCAAAACACACCAGGGATGGGAAATAATAATAGACATGTAATCAAATGTAATAATGACATTAAAAGGAATACTCAATACTCAATCTAAATTGCAATGACTTCTGCCTGTGATCTCCATCGATGGTGCAGAATGCGCATGAACCTTCTTAGCAGTATGAACCTTCTTAGCAAGAACACAACACACTTCCATATGACGGACTGCTCATATGAGTGAATTCGCATGAATTCAATTGGATTTTTGATTACTCAAAATGATCCATTGAAGTGATTTCATTAAAGTTGCATTTAAATATAACCTACAAGGAACTGAAGCAACATAAAACGGGGGATTATTTTCCTCAACGTGTTCTGAGTCATTTAAGGGATTGCTTTTAAAATGTCATCTTCCCGTCCCTGAGCTTATCGTACATCCTGCAATCAGTATTACTCTACATTCCCAACGTTTCACCACATTCACATGCTAGACCTGCATACATGCAGGATGCATTGTGGCCGCTGCTATATTCTCATAAATACAACGAGGAGTACCATGGGACAAGGGAAGGGGTCAAAAGCATGCTGGGAAATTGGGAATTGACACCATTAGTGACGAGATACTCCCTATGTTAGACGACATAAAGCAGTCCACCCATCAAGTACCAACCACTTAAGCAACATGGCATAGCGCTTCACCCATGTTGCCCATGCAAATGCCAACCTTGCCATACTTCCTAACCCCACTCCCCCACCCAATAGGGAGATGCTGGTGCCCCAGGAAACCCCGGAGCCCAGGGACCCCCAGGACTGCAGGGTATGCCCGGAGAGCGCGGTGCTGCCGGACTTCCCGGACTGAAGGGAGACAGAGTGAGTGTGCCGGTCACGCGGTTGAGATCCTCAAACCTGTATGACTGCAATGACGCAGGGTTGTACCGCCAATAGCTGATCGCAACTTGCTGCATTCGAACTACGCACCAACAGTCATCTACATGTTAGTATTTTCCAGGGAACAGAAAAGGAAACGTTATTATTTTTTATGTTCCGGTAACTTCCGGAACAGGAACACTTATTTTAAAATAACTGTAACCGGTTAATACCGGTTTTATTTCGTTCCTCAAAGGAGTGCACATGGGGATAAACTTCAAAAATAAATCAAGAGTATTTATAAAATCTACGATGCAGCAGTGAAGTAGGAATCGTTGCGGGACTCTCTGCAACGTGTTGTTGTGGGTTCTCCCCGCCTCGCAACGAGACCTCGGCTGTAGAGCCCTACCAGCGGGCCTCTGTAGCGAGTCGCTGTGGGTTCGCCGAAACATATATTACATACCATTAAACAGCTGACAGGAACGAAATTAACTTTTTTGTTCTTACCGGTTCAGGAACGCCAATTTATTGGTGGAACACATAACCGGAAACGTTATAATTCTGCTTCTGTTCGGGACGAACCGCTTGAGAAAAAATATTGGTTCAAAGCCCTGATTCTTGCCGTGCTATTTTAAAAACCTAGCGCTGGTCAGTGAATAATATTGTTACAATGTATTGATATAATTCACAATTTTTAAATTAGCTTTTTTATTTATTAACATGATTTTGTTAATTTGCCTTGGTTTACTTACAGGACGACATCTACGGAAGCACACTGACATCTAACCATTCGATACTTTTAGGGAGATGGTGGCGCAAAGGGAGCTGATGGTGCCCCCGGCAAGGATGGTATCCGTGGCCAGACTGGACCTATTGGACCCCCCGGAGCCCAGGGCGCCCCTGGAGACAAGGGAGAGACTGGAGCTTCTGGACCCGCTGGACCTGCTGGTGCCCGCGGTGCCCCTGTACGTTGATTGGTGGTGCTTTGCTGCTCGTTGCCCCCGTGAAGGTGCCAAAGTGGCTCACGCAGGCCCGTTGTCTGCTCGTGGCAAGTGGGTCGGGCTCGCATCAGAATCAGCGAATAAGCATCCTGGCAGAAAGTGGCTAACCATGGGACATTTTGCCCTGTACGGGGCAAGGCTATTGAAACTCTATAATGTTAGAGGATACTTTTGTTTTTTACACAATTTTTACATAATATGAAAACGAATTTATGCATGTTTGCTTTCCTCGTCCACGCCAATGGTAGATGTCAGGCATGCTGTGTTGTAGGCACCTGAAGTCCACCTGACCTGAATAGTTAATAGACTGAAGTGGTGAAAAGGAACCGTGTAATATTGCCAATACTCAGGGCTGCCTTGCTGCTGACGAACATTTGTTGTCCCAGAACATACGTTGTCATAAATAGCCTGCAACGACACAAAGCTGGTGTGTGAACTTCGATAGACATATAGACATATTTGAAATCAATTATGTCCATTTAATAGTTTGTATTTCAAGACATTATTAATTCATGTCAAATTTGTATGGCTCAATCGATTATGAGATTCGTTACCGATTAATTTTATAATCGATTAGTCGTCGATTAATCGACTAATCGTTGCAGCCCTAGTCCACTTCTCATGTGCCACGTTCGCTCTGCAGTTTGAACGCTGGATGACTTGCCAATAGTCCCACCTTTTCCAATCCCTTTTGAGGCTCTACAGACGAATATACGTACGCATAGGCAGGTATCGCACATTTCTCCATGCTAGGCTGGTAAATATGCAAGTCTGGATGCAACTTCCTATTGTTCATGTTAAAACATGTGGCTTCTCATCTCTTCTAGGGCGAGCGTGGTGAGTCTGGACCTCCCGGACCTGCTGGATTCTCTGGACCTCCCGTGAGTACTTCATATTTTTTATGACCAAAGTTTTGGTCCTGGTAGCAAAGATTAGATTAGAACTGAAACCAACACAGGGATTTAACCTCGTGGACTTTGTGCATCCCTCACAGGGCGCTGATGGTCAGCCTGGAGCCAAGGGAGAGGCTGGAGACAATGGTGCCAAGGGAGATGCTGGAGCCCCAGGACCTGCTGGAGCTACTGGAGCCCCCGGACCTCAGGTCAGTATAAGCGTTATCGCCAGGGATCATTGATTGATTTGGTCAATTCATACACAATTATACAATGTGGTCATCAATTTTAATGAGATGAGGAAATAAATATATTCCTTTGCAAAAGGACAAACAATTTTAGTTCATCTTCTGTTTGGCCTTATGTTTGATGATTATGCACGTTTAAGATTTATTTACTTCATTCATCATCATCGTCATAAAGAAAGTGACCCTTTGCTCATTAGGTCATTGCTTACACATTTTATGAAGTGATGTGTCGTTGCAAGAAAGTATTTTTTTTAACTAAGCAATTGAGCATTGCAACCCTTATTAGCCCCTGCCACATATGTAACACACACGTTTAGCGCATCACTATGTAGGATCTGCATGCCTTTACTTTGCAATATAATGTATATCAAGCACAGCGCTTCATTCCTTGAGATGTCATGCAACTGATCATTTTCTCTTGTTTTCAACCCAATGCAGGGACCCGCTGGAAACACCGGAGCTAAGGGAGCCCGCGGACCCGCTGGACCTCCTGTAAGTAATCAATTTACAATCAACACATTATTCATTTCCTTAAAAAATGACTGAATGTGGAATTTCTCGCGCTAATACTGTACACTCTACGCTTCATTTGAACTGCAAACATAATGGAGCGTGAGCACCAGTGGCGTCAATTATTTAAAATTCGCTGTATTGTGTAAATGCTGTTAACAGGTTACACCAGCCCAGTGGCCTAGCGGTAGAGCCTCCTGGGCAGAAACTAGTGCTCCAATCTGTCATAGAATCATACTAAAGACTTGAAAAATGGTTGCCATTGACTTTGACACTCAATACTTTAGGGCTGGATTTGTGAAAAACAAACATGCCAATATGTACCAGCATTGGCGAGCAGGAAAATGTTTTACATCTGCTCTCAACATATTTTGGGATAGCAGCAAATGACAATTGTAGTCACATCAAGGTGTGTATTCACAGAAAATCCTTTGGTTAGCAAGTTGGTTCGATCCTACACCTCCTGATGTTCCCTGCCCCCTTAGAGTTTACTATGCTATTTTCAGCCTACATCTGCCACTATGCCCTATATAATATCTTCCTATCTTCCCCAAAGCTAGTAACAGATAACAGATACTGATATCTTTCTACATCTGCCACTATGCCCTATATAATACCGTCCTATCTTCCCCAAAGGTAGTAAAAGATAACAGATACTGATATCTTTCTACATTTGCCACTATGCCCTATATAATACCTTCCTATCTTCCCCAAAGCTAGTAACAGATAACAGATACTGATATCTTTCTACATCTGCCACTATGCCCTATATAATACCTTCCTATCTTCCCCAAAGGTAGTAACAGATAACAGATACTGATATCTTTCTCTCTGTCTCTCTCTAGGGAGCCACTGGATTCCCTGGTGCCGCTGGTAGAGTTGGAGCTCCCGGCCCCGCTGTAAGTTTGCTGTCATTAACTAGTCATTGACTAGTCACTTATTGAATAAACCAGTATCTAATTCTATAATCGATAACCACCTAGAAATGGAGTCAATGATTAATCGATTAATCGCCAGTAAAAATGGGTGATTAATCGATTATCAATGTAATTGTTAGTTGCAGCCCTAGCTGGAGCCCTACTTCTTCATCTGAACCCATGACGCTCAACGCTAGAACGGCTCTTCTCCTTCTTCCACAGGGTAACTCTGGACCCGCCGGACCTGCTGGCCCCGCTGGCAAGGAGGGACAGAAGGGCAACCGTGGAGAGACCGGACCTGCTGGAAGAACCGGTGAGGTCGGCCCCGCCGGACCCCCCGGAGCTCCCGGAGAGAAGGGACCTGGAGGAGCTGAGGGCGCTGTTGTAAGTAACTTTGCTGCCTTAGTTCTTAGGTACGAGCAGATATGGGCAGAGTAGCCATAAATATTACTTAGGTAAAAGTAGTGTTACCTCAGCAAAATATAACTCAAGTCAAAGTAAAAAGTAGTCATCCAAATAGTTACTCGAGTAAAAGTGAAAAAGTTACTCCACAAAAAAAGCTACTTAAGTAGCGAAAGTACTGAGTAACTTTTTTAAGTTTAAAAAATGAAATAAATTAGGACAAATTCTCTTCTCAAAAGATAGGGAGAGATAGAGACCGAAAGAGAGAGGGGCCGAATGAGAGAGAGAGAGAGCACCTGAGAGGGAGAGAGAGCCCACGATAGAGAGAGACCGAGAGAACGCCCAAGAGATGGAGGCAGAGAACAAGAGAGACCTTCCAGAGAGAGAAAGACAAAGAGGGAGAGAGTGCCCAAGAGGGAGAGAGAGAGAGAGAGCTATTGGGAACTGTTGGCACGTATGACGTCAGCATACGTGCCAACAGTTCCCAATAGCTGTCGCTAAAGGCCAAGTTAATGTAACGAGTAGCAAATTGCTGACATCTCAGTAAAACATGTTGTTAAACGTAGTAAAAGTAGAAAGTGAACAATGTACTCCTAAAGTAAAAAAAGTAAACACAAAAATTGTAACAGTGTAAATGTAACGCATTACTGCCCATCCCTGGGTACCAGTGTGACTGAGTCAAGACAAAGAGAATCAGGCTGAGAAGACTATCATAGTGTGCTGGCAACTAAAGAGGCCTTTAGCCATTTAGAATGGTCCCAGGACCAGGGCTGGAAAACAAAATTATTTTTCAAACGTTCCGTTCTGAACGGTTCAGTCAGGCCTATCTTTAACGATTTCGTTCTCGGAACCGTTCCGCCACCAAAATATCGGTCCTGAACCGGTTCGGAACGCAAAGATTTCGTTCGTTCTTAAAGTTCCTAATTTTGTGAAATATTACATTTTTTATATAGTTCATACAAATTATATTTGGTGGACTTTTAAACTTCAGGAAATAGTCTCCTAGACATTAGATATGAGTCTGACAGAATGAACGCCATCCATAAGACATTAGATATGTTGAAATATGTAGAGAACATCCGTTTCTGTTCCGGAGCAGTTGAAGAAATATTTTTGCCGTTTCCATTTCCGCTCCTTGTAAAATTCAGTACATTTCTGTTCGTTTCCGGTTTTCGTTTTCGTTCCTTGAACCGGTTCGGAGCCCTGCCCAGGATGCAAGATAGAAGATAGCTGGATATTTTTGCCTTTTATCACCCGAGGGGACTGCAGCCATACTGAAGCTCCTCCTTCAGATTACTATTATTACTATAAGTATTCAGTAAAGTATGGCTGTTCGCACCCATCTTGGATAAACACTCGGTTATTTCATTTGTTGTTGTTTTATCATTTTATTTTTTTTTATAATAAACCTACTTAGTAGCGAGACAGAACCGTCCCAACCTTCTTCAAAGACTCACAAAGTTTGATCAACTTTTTGAAATGAATCAGAGCGGAGGACGGTCGACGATCAAATTGGTTGCCACCTAATTCAGGCGTTGATTAACCTGATGGGCAGCAGCTGTATTCTACATGCCTAGCATTACTATTCATTACGTAGTTAGTGAGGAAACGGGCGTAAAGAGGTAGAGATGCAACACAAGTTTTGACAAGTTGAATCATTTGTGTGAGAAGTCTAGTGATTGACATGCCTATTTGACCGATATATACAATGCTATGTGAAAAATCAAAGAAAATAATGGCTAACGATAAAAAATATATAAATATTTTGTTTGACAGACAGATGGACTCATCCCATGTTCTGTTTAGGGTCCCTCTGGTATCCCCGGACCCCAGGGTATGTCTGGAGCTCGCGGTATCGTCGGTCTCCCCGGACAGAGAGGAGAGAGAGGATTCCCCGGAGCACCTGGACCTGCTGTAAGTAATAACTAATGATTAAGACCTGTGTGTTGATGTTGAAGTACACTTCTCTGGTGTCTCTTCCACACAGTGTTGATGTTGAAGTACACTTCTCTGGTGTCTCTATATGTGACCCAGTGTAGTAGGAAGTGTAGCTCTGTTAGTACATCAGCACATTCTCCGTCTCTATATAATGCCATGTCTGCCTGTGCCAACCTGTTTTTGTCACTGACTCACCTGCCATTCTGTAGGGAGAGGTTGGCAAGGCTGGCGGTCACGGACCCAGTGGCGAGCGTGGACCCCCCGGACCCATGGGACCCCCTGGACTGGCTGGAGCTCCTGGCGAGAGTGGACGCGAGGTACATCAATAGTTTTACTCGGGGTACACATTGAGACAATCTGGCAGATTGTGCCCTGAATTTGTCCCTTCTGACCAACAGATGACAATTTGACACTATTTGATTCTGGTCGAGACATCGACCCCTAGCAGCAAACTCCATGTGTGTGACTGACAAACTACCAGATTGTTGTCTAACAATCTTTATGTGCATAGTGCCGTCTTGGGGGGTCGCAATAGAGCAGACGCTAAAGGATCAAAGTTGTTCAACCCAGGATGTTGTATCCGTTTGTGTGGCCCCTTTCACCGACATTTACAAGACCTTTATGAAGGTCCCAGAATTTGAGCTTCTGGATTCAATGACTTCATATTGGTCAACTCTTTCACACATGATTTAAAAAGCATGGCAAATAGCCCATTTAAAAGTAGGCCAATGTAATTCAGGCCAACACATGCTGGAGTCCATTTTAATGTCCACCAAATGTTATGAAGCCATAACGCATCCAATCAACTGATAAACTATTTTAATGCAGCAAAATGATTTCCTATACCCAATGCTCCTCTCTTCCAAAATGCCATCAGACAGCGTGAAGGACTTGCTGATCAAACTAAACATTTGCAATCTGCAATGCGGGGAGACAGCTAAACTTTATAGTAGGCAGGGCTCTGTAGCTCCTGCCACGGGGGATGGGGTAAGAACACAATGCACGGGATGGGTGGGGTCAGCAGCAATGTTTTTTTTTCCTTTTTTCCTAATTCTGTCCTAAGCTTCGATTCAGTGATGGAGGAGCAAAGACATTGATAGCCATGTAGAAAGAAGGTCATCAGGAGTCCTCGGCCATTGTGCCATTGCATAAGATAAAGAAGACTTCTTCTTCACTCACACGTACCCATTGTTTATAAATGTATAATGAATTAATGATTACATTGTATCTTTTCAGGGAAATCCCGGTGGTGAGGGACCTGCTGGACGCGATGGCCCTGCTGGAGCCAAGGTTAGCACGCACACCCACACACAGGGTAGTAACATACTACATGTAATCAGACTACGGTAATCAGATTACCAAAAAATACTCCCTTACAACCTTACACACCCACACACAGGGTAGTAACATACTACATGTAATCAGACTACGGTAATTAGATTACCAAAAAATACTCCCTTACAACCTTACACACCCACACACAGGGTAGTAACATACTACATGTAATCAGACTACGGTAATCAGATTACCAAAAAATACTCCCTTACAACCTTACACACCCACACACAGGGTAGTAACATACTACATGTAATCAGACTACGGTAATCAGATTACCAAGAAATACTCTCTTACAACCTTACACACACACAGGCTAGTAACATACTACATGTAATCAGACTACGGTAATCAGATTACCAAAAATACTCCCTTACAGCCTTACACACCCACACACAGGGTAGTAACATACTACATGTAATCAGACTACGGTAATCAGATTACCAAAAAATACTCCCTTACAACCTTACACACCCACACACAGGGTAGTAACATACTACACGTAATCAAACTACGGTAATCAGATTACGAAAAAATACTCCCTTACAAACTTACACACCCACACACAGGGTAGTAACATACTACATGTAATCAGACTACGGTAATCAGATTACCAAAAAATTCTCCCTTACA
>OMKY01213549.1:0-11525 GCA_900302395.1 Bregmaceros cantori | reverse complement strand
GGGGCATGTGAGCAGGCTTCATCAAGGACAGGCAGAGGTCACAAGTCAATCATACACACTGACACACCCACACACACAACACAACACAGCAAACACTAAACACACACACAACACACAGCAAACACATGACGCACACACACACACATGACACACAGCAAACACAAAACATCCACACACACACACACATAGAAAATTCAAAACATACACACACACACACACACACACACACACACACACATACACACACACACAAACATACACACAGAAAACTCAAAACACACACCATCACACACAACACACAGCAAACACAAAACACACTAGGGCTGTCAGTTTGAACTTCGAGAATCAAACAAAGTTCAACCTTTTAAAAAAAGTAGAACTTTGAAAGTGCATTTTAAAAATCAACCCTTTCTCTCAGGCACACATGCGCCTAATCGCAAATGTAACGGTGCACTGCAGTGGCACTGCACTTGCCTGTTCATAAGTGCTGGGGCAGACGAGACACTCCCAGTGTTGTGCGAATTCAGCCTCCCAGCCGCGCTCCTCCACTGCCCCCCCCCTCTCCTACTGAGGGAATGTAGCCTGACGAGCCACAACCAACGCATCGTCCACGCAACACACATTGCTAGAAGCTTGCATTGGGTCTGATAAAACCAGGGTCGGAAAACGTAAAAAAAAATGTGTCAATCAAATCGTGTTATCCAGTCACAGTGCAGTAGGTGGGACATGCGGCGAGGAGGCGTGACAACCAAACTCTGCCCACATCTTGCATAGCCCTTACAAATGCGTGGACAATGCGTTGGTTCTGGCTCGCGGGAACGCGCATTTGGAGACGCTCTTTATCTACAGAATGCACGCCTACAAAGCAGACTTATTGGCATATTTATGCACATGTGTTTGAAGCAATCACTAGACATTATTGGTCTATGGATCCACCTTCAACAATCATATTTTTCTATCTTAACGGCAGCTATGAGTAAGATGGAGGTCAGACAAACAGGCAGCGAGCGATATTTGATTAACATTGTCCGTTTAAAAGCAGCGGTAGCGGTCTATAGACATGGATGTTGCCAGTCAGGATGGGGTTTGCAAAAAATCGCTGTCACTTCGCATTCAAATTTCAAATCTCAATTTGAGGAGAGATTGACAGCCATAAAATACACACACACACGACACACAGCAACCCTTTTCAATCCCATCGACTCCAGACCCAAAGGCATATTCGAGCGATTTGTTCGGTCTGGCTTGCCAGGCTGGCAAGCCAGACACGAGTGGATGGCCTATGGTAATTGGTTGTACAGCCTATAACTGTCGGTTCAAACACTGTATACATGTTAGTTTGAACGTTGAACCTTTCACCCTGGTTGCACACACACCCAGCCAGCAGCGTGGGACATGTCCAGGCGCTCTGAGGACAAGTGCCCCCGGTGCTATCTGGGACGGAGAGACGCTAGAAAGGCGTGACGCTATCGTGACGTACAGCACCGTGTGACAAAGTGCTCCGAGCTGGCCGTCACGACCACTGCCGTGCCCTACGCTCTGACCTCGAGAGGAGAGAGATGCCAGGACGACCAACACAACAACCGCCAACCAGAGGCCGCATCAATGGGGAGCTTGCAGTTGCTTAGCAACCCTAAAGCAACCCCAAGAATCAGAACATCAATGATAAAATTGTTAATTGTGTTAAATAAATGTGATTTATTCAACACACTTAACTTAACACACAATTAACAGAAAGGCGGACAGAAATCATCGGCGGCCCCTCTACCCACCATTCAGGACCTTTTTCCAGGACAGGGTGAGCAACAAGGCCAAAAACATTGTAGAGGACCCGTGCCACCATGCGCACCACCTTTTCTCCCCATTCCCTCAGGAAGGCACTACAGAGTCCTGCGTACTAAGATCTCTGGTACGCGTGGCCCTTTGCGGCACTACCTGAGATCTGCGATAGGGGGGTGCTACTGCCCCGACAAGGCGCTGGGTGCCGATCTCTGGACTGGAAGCTACGAGGAAGAGCTAATGCTAATGACTAGCACCTGTAGCTTCTCTATTTAGGCAGCCGGCTTTCATAGGGAAAGCCTGCTCGCATTATCGTGGACCGGAGGCTAAGTATCATGATGTTTTATCATCTAATAGTTAACCTTTTGGCCTCTTAAAACCTAGCGGTTATGGTTTCTGCCGACAGACAGATGTTAATGCTAAAGGCAATCTTTTCCACTTCTGTCTGTGCGTGCGTTGTTCTTTATCAACATAGCAATTGTGATTTACAACTCAACTATTCTGTAGACTCATCTCCAATCCCCATTGTTTGGAGATGGGCCGGTTGATCAATGATTAAGCACATTGACGAGTTAGTGAACGTCTCGAGTCGCTATATACTCGTATGAGTTAATTCCAATGTGTATATGAGATCAACTGGGCTGGCCCGATCGAATCGAGTTGTATATACGGTCTGTTTGTGTTGATCTAAATTATTATTATTATCGTGAGCTTCCATTCTTGCTCACATAATTCTGCCAGTAGTTCTGGCATTTGTGAGAGTTCAAACAACACTCTCCTTGGGCTTAAAGCCTAGTAGGCATTGTATCCAGTACACGCAGGCATGGAGCTTTAACTTGCATTTATACATTCATACATCCATATTGCATGTTCAATGGTAGGGGTGGGCGATAATTCAATCATTTATCGTATCGTGATAACATTCTAAATGCTCAAACACGATACAGCAGATTCGATCATTTTGATATGCGAACGCCTGTTTACAACGCCGCTGTATGTAAAGCTCTACAGAGCGCAGCCTCTCAGCCGCCGCCTGCAGCAGCTCAAATAAATCTTACGTTTTCCCATATCTGCGCGGCACGACGGAGTTCCGCGGTTACTGCATGCGGGGGGGAGGGAGAGGGCAGCCCCGCCGTCCTGAGCAGATATGTGTACAACTCTGCCGTGGATGGGATGAGAGCTTAAACTGCGTGCGTGTCGGCAGCAACATGGGAGGCGGCATTGCGACGGATCTGTGTTAGCAGCCAAGGCTAACAACACCGGGACGCGATGTGTCCTTCAGAAACGATTCAACGAATTGTCAACATACGAAATCATTAATAATGTCCTGATTACTTAACTACAAGCGGTATAGTATTAATCATTTGAATTAAAAACCCCTGACAGAGGCTGGATATTCTATTGATTGAAATTATTCCTATATACGCTTGACCGTCTGATCTGTCTCATAGTTGTACCGGTGACACTGCCATCAGATCGCTTCCTCCAAACCACATTCGACTGCTCCATAGCTCTGTATTTACCAAGCCACTGACAATTGCAATATATAAAGACTATCCAATATAAAGAATGGTTCCATTTATTAACATTAATATTTTTTAATAATGCACAAATTTTCCTACTGTCCTTGTGTGCAAATCATATCCATGCAATTTAAAATGAAACTTTATTGAACACACATCCGAAGTTAGCGATGTACTTCAAAAGTATGACTTTTTTATTATAAATATTATTGCAATTACATGCACAGTAAAAATTTGCCATTTATTAGAGATGTCAAGAAAATTATCCCCCCATTTGTCCTTTTCGCCTATATAAAAGCATCATTTCATATTGCTAACAATCTCAATAAAATGACAGGAATGATGGTTTAAATGTAGATGTGTGAGGGCCATTATTCATATACTTTCCATAAGCTAGGTCTCTGATAAACCTAAGCAAAAAGCAAAAACAAAAGATGAAAAATGGCACTTGCGCTGGGAAAAAAAAATCATATCGATTATCGTATCGATATCGAACGATATGGGAAAATATAACGTGATAACATTTTTGGCCATATCGCCCAGCCCTATGCTATGGTAGTTCTAATAACTACCACCAGGAATCGTAACAACCTCTAGACTGAGAAAGAGTTTCTTTCCACTGAACGCAGGGGGTAGCCCTGCTTCATAATGTTGACATGTTACATGTGCTGATTCTATGGCAATGCCACTTTACAACTTATATGCTGCTTTTCTCTTTTTTTGGGTTGACCTTACCTTACCATTTGATCTTGAGAGTTGTTTCATGCCCAAATTCCATGTGATGTATATGGAATATGGAGAATTAAAATGAATCTTGAATCTTAATAAAACATTTCATGCTTTTCGGTTTTAAATATCAATAATAGTGAAAAACAACCTGCAGGCGTCACAAACCATCACCAACATTTCTGTCTCTCTCTTTCTCTTTGAAACTTTTGTAATGAGCTGAATTAAAATGACATAAATATCCATATCCATGTGTGTTTATTCAGTTTGAATTATTTGCCAAATTATATGATAATATTCTAAGAGGTGTCGATTAATCATTCAATTGTTTGGTCCATCCTCCGCATAAAATTGTTCAACAAATGCAGATGCATGCGGATCCCTATCCCATCTTCCATGCTCAGACTGAATCGATTATTAAAAAAAATCCTAATGCTTTCAATTTGGAGACTGTCACTGTAAGTTGTGGGACGACTCGGACACTCGGCCGCGTTGGCCGAGTGGTTATGGACACTGCACCTAACGCGACCCCATTCATGT
This sequence comes from Bregmaceros cantori, assembly GCA_900302395.1. Lineage (NCBI taxonomy): Eukaryota > Metazoa > Chordata > Actinopteri > Gadiformes > Bregmacerotidae > Bregmaceros > Bregmaceros cantori. The sequence continues at coordinate 6,957 of OMKY01213549.1, read as the reverse complement.
TAGTGACGCTGCGTCTATCGCAGCATCCGCAGTGTTGCGAGTTCGACTACGCTCGTTGACTTGTCTGCAATGTCTACCCCCGATCTCTTCAACCCAGTTTCCGACTAATCCTATCCAATAAAGATGGAAAACGGCGCTGATGCTGGAAAAAATAACTTTAAAAAAAAGAAACCGGCAGAAACTTCTGATTAAATCGGTCATAACATTGACAAGACAAGGGAAATAATTCACAGATATGAGACATGACACAGATATGTAACTAATTGTGCCCTCACCAGAACAGTTCAACTTTCTAACTGGAATCAGAACAGATGTTGTCATTTACCAACAGGCCTTTTAGAAACGACTCTAACAAAATGAACAGACAGACATGGATCAGACTAGAAATAATACAACCAACAAATTAGAGGAGACAGGGTAACATAAACAGACATGAACAAGTTATGTTCAAAGACTACCTAAATCGTGAGTAGACGTGCATCATGACTTGAATCGTGAACAAACAAGACAAAACTTGGTGATACCACACGAGTCAACCAGAGAGATGTGAAATGAGTCCAAATCAGCACCAGAACCATGTGACATGGCGGATGACAATTCAATGATACCAGTAAGCCACAGTAAGAAACTTATTTATATAGCCCCCACTGCAAAGGACTTGCATGACTCACTATAATGACTCAACTTAATGCACCACCAAAGAAGAGCCAAGGACTCATAGATAGATAGATAGATAGATAGATAGATAGATAGATAGATAGATAAGATAGATCACATAGCAATCTGTACTGTCTGTCAGTGGGGAGGAGTATGAACTCCCTGTTGAGTGGGTGGGAGGAATCCTTTGTTATTTTAATATCTTTGTTCTTAACCAAGTTGTCATACACCGAGTGATTTTTGTCTCAGCCCTATGATTTTTGATGCTAGGGTTACCACCCTCTGAAACTTGGCCCAACCTTTTGCATTCAGATTGCCATACCCCATTGCTAAGTTAACTGACGAGACAATGCATCTAGTGGACACTATCGGTGGTGCAGGACATGACAGAGCTGCACCTAAAGAATATTTTGAGCAGCAGAACTGACAGCCATATTTCAGACCATCAATCGATTAATCAGTTGCAAACGTTTTTATGTCTCACTATTTTCACAGATTGTGCACAAAAATGTCCATTGTAATTCTAATGCCACCACACACGCCATTGAACACCCCTCCCATTGTCCTAAAAAGGGTGTTAATTGACATGGTGTCGACCTCTGAGGTTAATGTTTATTGATTGCCTTTCTCCCCAACTTTTATGGAGTCTGAAACATTTGGTGCCCTGCTGAGGACATCTGGATGACAGTGTGTTCCAATTTGCGGACTAGAGGTGTGGCGATTTTCAGTTTCAACGTCAATCGCGATTTTTAGCCGATTTGACATCCCGTTCAAACTCCCCCCATCTCCACGCTGATTGGCCGATTGAATCCGTACCGGCGGCTTGCCTGATTTTCCCAGACCAAATGCAAATGTCTAGCGATGTGCGATGCGTGGTTCTGGCTCGTCAGGCTAGCTCAAATAAGTGAAACATACAACAATTCAAAGTTCAAATATAATCTTAACTAGAAGCACTCAGATATTGCAAACCTGCACTGTAGTGGCTGTGCGCCTCTGTCAGTAGCAATGTTCACCCGTTATGTTCAACGTGTGACTTTATAAACGTTATATGCTCATTTTTCAGCGATCAGCTGGTATGTGGTGTTCGAACTGCTGCAACATACACATACACAATCGTGCAGGGTTGCGCGTGAACTCGTTTGGCTCTAACACTGTAAAGCATTTTATTTAACTGTAACAGGCGGTGCGCTGCGAGCAGCTTCGCAAAAGTATGCTGGCGTATGTGTTGACGCTTTTCAGCCTCTTATTGAAAGGCGCTATATAAATCAAAGTTATTATTTTTATTATTATTAAGATATTATGGGTACGGTTGGTCAGGTCTATTTATAGTGGTCCTAATCAGGCACGGATCTTAAATGTCAATTCTGGCGGGTAATGGGTCAGGTCTAGAGTGAAGAATGACGTGTGCGGGTGGGCACAGTTCGTGAAAATCGGACCCATGCATCTCCCTGCTGAAAAGAAACCAAAAAATTAAAAAAGTATGCAAATTGGAAGACGGCCCTGGTTTGGGTCTGGTCATGTCTTGTGTGTGTGTGTGTTTGTGTTTGAATAAATCTATCCATCCAACGTGAGAGACAAAATGGTATTCACCAGTCTCCGTGCTGCATTGTGATCGCAACGCAGTCCTTGTCTGCTGGTCGTAAGATTCTGTGTGTTAATTCAACACGTACAAGATGACTGAATCCAAGATGGCCACGTTTTAGTTTGGTCCATAACTTCTGACTGGGTTGATAGATTTGGCCCTAAATTCGTTTGGCTTTGTTTTCACAATAGTTGTTTGGTTTTTAGATAAAGCATGTACATTTGATTTCGTATGAATCTTAAAGCCTTTCAAGATGGCTGACTTTTTCCTTTGTGTGATAACGCTTGTACAAAATATTGCATGCTAATATTCTGGGAGGCACCCTGTACGAGGCCCCTGAGATGTCACAATTTGAATACTTTAAAATAAACTGTTGAATCGTACAGAGAGCATAGCTCTAGGATGTTGCTGGGTTTCATTGATGCTTCCTTTAGCATTGTGTTTCTTTAGCAGTCATCAATGTGCGCATACTTCTAGTTTCGCTGACACTGACATTATTATTCCCACAAAGATGTTAAAGATGTTAAATATCAAATCAAACTTTATTTATATATCAACTTTCATGCAGAGCAATTCAATGTCCTTCACAGCAACACCAGAAAAATACAAGAAACAATCCTACCCACAATCTCCCCAACCTATCAAAAAGAAAGCATACGCACATACTTACCTTGAGGCACACAAACACACACCGGCAATGGGTTTGTCAATAAGATGATAGACATGGCTTGGCACCAAGGCTATAGACGAGTTTACCCGCGAAATACAGGGGGCTGGCATTTTGTCCCGCCGGGAAGAAACACACTTCCGCTGTCTGTATGAGTTCCATTTATTCTCGTCGTAGTGGACTGGGGTGGTTCCCAAAAAACACACAAAATGCTTACCAATTCAAAATCAGACCACTAGATATCGCTGTGTGACCAGTTACACATCATCTCCCTTGCATCGTTCATCATTTTACATAAATATTGATGAAATACAGTCAAAATCTGACTTAAAGTTACTCACCGAGTGGTCACATGTTCTTCTGGACCAATAGGCTGGCTGCTTCAACTAGTCCTTCCAAAAGGAATGAGACAATGGAACGAGTTGAACTGATTATTAAATCATGCGTTTGTGGGTCATGGATCCACGTGAGAGCATTTGGGTGAGGAATAGCACGGCACAAGTTACCACCACGATTTTTAAATAACCCCTTTAGGTGTGTGCTCCCACCGAATACACATGTTGAAAAAATAGCAAAATACACGGCAGGTAAATGACACCGGAAGTGACGTTCAGACACCGGAAGTGCCACCCATTTGGGTGAGGAATAGCACGCCACAAGTTACCACCACGATTTTTAAATAACCCTGTAGGTGTGTGCTCCCACCGAATACACATGTTGAAAAAATAGCAAAATACATGCCAGGTAAATGACACCGGAAGTGACGTTCAGACACCGGAAGTGCTCTCCACACCCAAATGCTCTCATGCAGACCTGTGCCCCACAAACGCATGATTCAATAATCTGGGCAACCCATTCCATTTACTCATCCAAGTTGGAATTACCAGTGGAAGCAGCCATCCCATTGGTCTAGAAGAACACGTGAACACATCGGAGAGTAACTGCAAGTCGGATTTTGACTGTAGTTCTTACTTATGTAAAACGGTGAGCAAAGTGGGGTGGATGATGTATAATTTGTCACAGATCGAGCTGTAATATGCAGATTTTGAAACATTGTGTGTTTTGTATGACATCCACTTCCGTCCACTACGATTACCTTACACAGAGAAATATACAGACACAGGAAGTGTGTTACACCCGGCGGGGCAAATGCCAGCCCCCTGAATTTCGCGGGAAAACTCATCGAGTTTGGCGGGGAGTTATGGTTACATTTCTAGGCTGACCATAACTTCCGGTACCATTTATTTCACTGTATGTTTGACTGTATTTCAACATGTCAATTCAGTGGCAGCACAAACATATCATGTTATTTAAAAAGTGTGGTGGTGACTTGCACTGTGCTATTGCACACCCAAATGTTCTAGTGTGGATCTGTGACCCAATAATGCATTATTCAATAATCTGCCCAACCCATTCCATTTACTCATTTTAGTCAGAGTTGCTAGTTGAAGTAGCCAGCCCATTGGTCCAGCAGAACATGTGACCATATTGGTAAGTGACCTTAAGTGGGATATTGACTGTCATTCATCAATATTTATACAAAGCGATGAGCGAAGCCAAGTAGATAATATGTAAGTGGTCATAGAGCGACCTCTAGTAATCAGATTTTGAACCATGGTGGGTTTTGTGCGAAAAATTCAGGCACTTCGGTCCACTACAATGACTTTCCACAGGCAGCTACCCAGACACTGGAAGTGTGTTTCAGACAGTGGGACAAAATGTCAGCCACTCCTGTTGTGGACGCGTGAACTGGTCTATACAGCAAGAGGAAACACTTGAGTACTATTGACAGAAAAATTAAGAATTTAATAGAGCTCACCCTCTACGTCCTCGTCGTCCGGCACTCTCTTGACGAAGGCGGCCCCGCGATCGAGCACGGCCTCGTCCTCCATTCTGTAATAGTAGAACAAGAAGAAGGACTGTTCACACTTCTCCTCCAGCGACAGCGTGGACCCGTAGCTACGACTCGCACCGGCGGCAGGGACCGCAGGCCCTGGGCTCAGCCGGGTGCGACTGGAGGCCATCCCGCGGCCCAGCCTCGGAGCGGAGTGCAGAGCGGGCGAAAAACATTCAGGCAGGGAATAAACACAGACAGCGTACACAATATGATCAGCCGCCGAGCTGTCGGCGGGAGCGATCTGTCGGTAATAATATGGTTAAACGAGAGCGGGCAGAGAGGAAGTGTCGGAGTTGTTGAGCCCTTGAGTAGTAGGAGGGTGTAGGCCGAGAGGATAACCCGGCTAATCTGTGTGTCATCTGTGTGTGCGTGTCACTGGGGCGGCAGGTGTCATTGAGTGTGTGTGTGTGTGTGTGTCAGTGTGTGCGTGTCAGTGTGTACGTGTCATTGTGTGTGCGTGTCATTGTGTGTGCGTGTCAGTGTGTGTATGTGTGTGTGTGTGTGTGTGTGTGTGTGTGTCTGTGTGTGTCATTGTGTGCGTAGGTCCACAAGAACAGCTTCTTCCCTGCTGCCATACGTCTACTGAACGCCAGCTCTGGAGGAGTCAAGCAGCACAAGCCACTTTCTGACCCCAGCACTCCTCTACATGCCACATGGCATTTCTGAACAATGTGCAGTGTATATAGACTGTCCCCCTCTACATAGACCCTAGTTCCCTTGTTACAATGTGCTTTGTATATAGACTGTCCCCCTCTACATAGACCTTAGTTCCCTTGTTACAATGTGCTTTGTATATAGACTGTCCCCCTCTACATAGACCTTAGTTCCCTTGTTACAATGTGCCTTGTATATAGACTGTCCCCCTGTACATAGAGACCTTAGTTCCCTTGTTACAATGTGCCTGGTATATAGACTGTTCCCCTGTACATAGACCCTAGTTCCCTTGTTACAAGGGAACTAGTTACAATTCCTCCTATACCCCCCCTTCCCCTACAGCAAGAGGAAACACAATTCCTCCTATACCCCTGCCCCTACCCTGAGGAAACACTGGAGTGCTAAAATCAGGTAAGATGTACTGGTGGTCAGCCAAAAAGGTGATGTGATCAACTATCTATATATAATAGGTTAACTCTAAAAGAAAACTAGCTAAATGACCAATAGCATCATTGACAGTGGGGTTGACACAGTTGGGGTTGACAATAAATATAATGGATTCTAAAATTCTAAATTAATTAATTAAATTAATTACATGCTTAGATGAAAATGGGTCTTGGGTCTATTTTTAAAAAACCTTGACAGTTTCAGCAGCCCTGAGGCTCTCCGTCAGGCTATTCCACAGTCTGGGGCCATAAGGGCATTAACACACCAAGTCTGGGACAAATCCATCCATCTGTTCAAAAGTTATCATGTTAAGATGAAGGATCTGCCGTGCTGGTACATGCAAAGCCATTACATCCCCTATGCTCGGCATAGATATAATGAATGACATTGCTGCACTCCGGCAGTAGTCCCATCCCCATCCTCAGCTCTCTCACCAGTCACCTATACCCCCACCACAGACGGTTACATGCCTGCATTTCGAAGCCTCTGCATTCCGAAAATAATTTTGGCGTATTATTTGCCGTGATAATCCCATAATCCCTAATCTATCCCCCAAACCCTAACCTCCTACTACAAAACCCTAACATAAAGCTAATCTTAAACTAACCCTAACCTTAAAAAAATAAGTGGATCATTTTTGAGAGTCGGACTTTATCAGAATGAAGTTATTTCAGAATGGCTGGTGCCCCCACTCCTCTCCCCCCACTGACTGTGAACTTACATCATTGACAATAGCAATAAAGTAATGTAAACATGACCGGGTGCATTCTCGATTAGTGGTGATGTCTATCAGTGTGTGTGTTAGTGTGTAACTGTGTGTGTGTCTGTCTGTGTGTTAGTGTGTGTGACTATATGGCTGCTTTTGAGTGTGTCAGTGTGTATTCCCTGTGTGTTAGTGTGGGTGTGTGTAACGGATGTGAAATGTACTTGATTGTTGTAATGTATTACAATGACAGTGGCTGTGTCCGAGATCGTTCCCTAGTCCCTACTCCCAATATAGTGCACTAACTTATAGTGCACTCAACAGCCAACAACGGCTGAGGGTGCCCCCTG
>OMKY01213548.1:0-12430 GCA_900302395.1 Bregmaceros cantori | reverse complement strand
TATATATATTTATTTATTCCCCACTTTCTCCGAATTCTTCCGTGGGCCAGAAAAACTTGATTGGCGGGCCGGATTTGGCCCGCGGGCCGCCAGTTGTATAGCCCTGATCTAGGGTGTTGGACCCTAACAAAAAAAGCAGATTGTTTTTGGGATTCACACTCGCTGCGCAGATGCATCTCTTCCGATACAATCATAGGATTTCTAATATTGCTTCCTGATGTGTGTGATTTCACCATGTTCCCTGCTTAGCTCATAGCTTAGCTAGCTGATACCCAGCCAATTCCCAGTATAGCTTAATAAAATGAACCCTCTAGACATATTTTCGTGTCAAGACTGGTAATTTTCTCTACAAGGACACCTTATCTGAGCTGCCATTACAATGGTGTCAGAAGTGGGATCGCTTAGTTCGACGCATTGCTGGCTGGCCGCCACGAGTCATCGGTGTGGATCCGTGCTTGGCGAGAGGAGCTGATCTCTTCTGATGTCCTGTAGCTCAGCGCCCGTCCAACGCAATTGGAAAGAATAACGAGGCGGCTCAAAGGGTGCCGATGTTGTTATGACCATGCTGAATAAATAATTCACAGTAACTGAAAATATACAATAACAATGATCTGGCAAATTGGGAAGAGAAGTTAAAGGAGTACTTTGTTTTCCGAGTGAAATGTGTGTGTGTTGTGCCAATAGAGTTGGGTTGTTTTGAGAGACATACCAGAGAAGTGTATTTTCTACACTAGCTTCAAAGTGGAAGTCTAGTGTTGGCACGTTCCGTATGTGGGATAGCAATCAACACGTTTGGTGGATGTTTTAAGTAATGCTGTTGGAAAAACGGAGGGCGACTGTTGAGTGTGTGATTACAGTGAGGACATTTGAAAATGAATACAGAATGTTGAATAGCTTAGCAACTGATATAATGTGTATAACGTTTTGAAAAGTAATTTGTAGAAAGCCGGACATTATCGTTATCGTTGACCCGTCCAAACCCTCAGTGCAGGGCTAGGCTTTCTCTAGTCTATGAATCTTTGAGTGTGTGGCAAGATTATCTTTCCGGTTGAAGCTGGCTCCACAGTGCGTGCAGGTGTACGGTCGTTCGCCTGTATGGATAGGTCGGTGTCGGGAAAGCCCCCTGCTGAATCTGAAGCTGGCCCCACAATCATTGCACTTGTAGGGTTTCTCCCCCGTGTGAGTCCTCATGTGTTGGATGAGGGTTCCCTTTATCTTGAAGCTATTTCCACACACCAAACAGGAGTAGGGCCTTTCTTTTGTATGAATCCTCATATGCTTGCCAAGACTCCACTTGTCCCTATAACTAGTATCACACATCAGGCAGGCAAACGGTTTCTCTGGTGAATGAATCTTCATGTGAGTAGTAAGGCTTCCTTTTTGTGTGAAGCTTTTACCACACTCTGTGCAAGAGAAGGGCTTCTCTCCAGTGTGTGTCCTCATGTGCTCCACAAGGTTTGCCCTTTGATTAAATCTTGTACCACACTCTGCACATAAGAAGGGTTTCTCCTCCCCTGTGTGGATCCGCATGTGGTAATAGCGCTGTGCTCGATGGCGAAATCTGGCTCCACACTTGCGGCATGAGTAGGGCCTCTCTCCAATATGCTCAGGAATATTGTCATTTCCCTTCTTCCCTCTCTTTCCGAGTTGAACAGATATGGCAGAAGCAGGGTTTCCCACAGCAGAAATGGATGTGCTGGCCCTGCCCATCTGTAGAGACGCCTCCACGTTTTTCCTGATGGTCATTTCTTTAACAGTGCTCTCTTCAGTGGAATCGTCAATCATGTCGCCAGACTCTAGAAAATGAATGACACAATCCATCAATTTGATCACAATGCAATTTTTCATGTTTCATTCTGGACACAAAAAGCAATCAGACCAACTAGAGTTCGGTACCAATCTCTTCAGAACACCCCAAAGTTTTTTGTCATGATGTTGGTTTTTACTAACTCAACCCCCCAGGGCCCCATTTCTGCTATTCCTAAGAATCTCAATGACCTACTAATTCTAGGTCGATTCAATATTCATGTGCAGATATTTAGAAATAACGCTAAGCCTGCAAAGTACACGCATCTTTTCATTGTTGCAATGTTTAATGTTTTGTCTTGGAACAAAATTACTCAAAAGGTTATGAATGGATTAAAAAAAATACAATTTAGGGATGAAATTTGCTAAACAATTCTTCACAAAATTATTCAAAATGGATTTTCAGTTTACCAGCAGTGGGTATTGACCAAAGGAACAATGAGTGAGATGAACTGGATCACCCTTTGTATCCAGATTTATTTTTAAAGAATTCTTTGCGGCCTTGGCAGAGGTTAGCGCCCTCTGAGTGCTTCTAGTGAAGTAAAACATTTTTGTCGTTTCACCCATCCCTGTGCATACCTTGATTAGGACTGTCGTCAGTCAGGTAAGGTTGGAGGTGTCGAAATGCTGTGCTCAGTGACGGGGCAGTGGAACAGCTAATGGCAACTGGTTCAGAAGATTTGTCTTTAGGCACGGTGCCCTGTTTAGAACTAAAAAAAAAAAAAACAAAAAGGACAAGATTGTGACACAGTCAACATGGCAACACTCATAGCTCTAGTCAGAAAGTGACTCCGCTCAGGACTCCCTTTGTTCTGTGCAGAAAAAACATTTGCATCGATAACTTTGGTGTATGGGCTATTAGGATCGAGCGATTACATCACTTGTGTTCGAGTCTGCTTCCAAACACATCGCATTGGTTGAGGAGGAGTTCATTATACGTAGTAGAAGCAGCCTTGAATGTCAACAGTCGCTCCCAGTTCGCATGTCGCCCGGACGTGGCTGCACGCACCTGCATGTTCCATTAAGCTGCAAGTTGGAGCCTCCGAGATAATGTGGCCAGCCCGTCGGTACTTACGTGATCACGCGGTTCTACACGCAGCGTTGTGAGGCATCTCGGACGCACCAACTCGGTGCGAAGGAAACGCAACATTGAAATACTACTACCAGGTACTAGACAGTCATTTGACAAATATTGTGGGCAACAAGGATGGAACATGAATGGAAATGTAGCAAACACACTCTCGTCCCGTCCGGGAATGCAGTCGATGGTGTTATCGTCCAGCAGCAGCCAAGTAAGATGGCGTTTTGTCAGATTGCGGTAACTTGGGATTCCATTTGGGGAAACGAAAGAAATGTAACTTGCACGATGATGCTCACAGTCTTTTACGATTCCCAGGCATGTCGGCTTTCGGCAGCGCTTGCGCACCGTGTGCGTGCAGGAATGTAAACAATGGCACGTGTATCCATGCAACTCTGCCTGACAGGAGGTGTCGCTACTGCTCAATCTGGCAGACTTTGGAAGCGCGTGACATCACAATCTCGTTCCCAATTGAACACGGTTCAATCGGAATCACCAAGTTCACTTGTAGACCGTTCGGGGCCATTATGAAAAAAACTGCAGACCAACTTCAAAAAGTTTGGACTTTTTTTGTAGAATACCTGGTACGGCTCATCCTCACCACCCCTAGGTGATTTGAGTTTGAGACCCCACTCAATTTCCATGACCTAACATCTTCCACGACTATTCTAGAAAATAGATATAAATTTAAGATATGAATACATTTTATAATCCAGCTATAATTATTTCCTCATTTCACACTACGTTGTCTCCGGGGGGCTCCAACACTGAGTAACCATCTAAAAAAAAAATCATCATTGGTGTGGTAGGTAATAATATTCCAGCCTTACCACGTGGACATGGGTTCAATAGCAGGCCCTGAAGAGGCTGGCAAGTGCTTAGTTGTACTGGCCGAGATGTGCCGACTTGATTCGTTGCATTCATGGCTGGGGAGAAGAAATCAACACGTTCTATCACATTGTCTCACACATGGAACACATGTTGCATAGTAGAGCTCACACAACAAACTAATAGAGGGTTCTTGCAGGAATCGCATCATTTTAGACCATTGAGAGAAATACTTTGGACCAACTACAAGTATTGGTACCCCGCAAAAAAAGGACTATGTAATTTTGCATTGGTTTCAAACATTTCAAAACAAGATTGGTTTATTGTGTACGTTGTGCACCATCACCCATATACCATATACAATGGCGCAAGACCATCGGCTGCGTATCTGTTGATAATGATTTGTTAGACAGTAAATATATTTACACTAGTCAAAGGCCATTCTCTCATTTCTCGTAGAGGCTTTTTAATTAAGGCTTATCTAGACATTCCCACAGCAGTAATCTAACTTTGCCCGGCTCGACTCCCTTTCCTTATAGAATAACACTGTGTGCCTTCATCTAACACCTGTTGGTGCTGCAAGGCCTTGGAACAAACAATGGACAGACTGAGATCAAACAAATGACTGAGATCTTGCTCATCGCGAGATCAGGACTCTCTCACTCACTCCATCTTGCTCCATTTTCTACAGTTGATGTGATTGGACAAAATGTATTACCCACAGTCCTTTGCTCTATTCTGATGGGTACCTTGAGATCCTCTCTCTCTCTCCCTCTCTCTGTTGATCGAAGGTTTAAAAGCATGATGACTTCTGTGAAATAAACAGAGATTTACTGCTTGACATTGGAGTTGGTGTGTGTGCTTGTATATTACATACTCCCCTTGTCTGTTGAGAGAAAAGGTTTAAGTTATAGCTGGATTCCTTCCAGCCATACTTAGCAACAACTTTTATCAACAGTATCCACCTGACTTGACAACACAACTGATGGTCCCCACCCATATTTCTAAGGCAAACTTATTAATCAAACCTACCAGGTTACGTTAATTACTTACTAGTCCAGCAGGTAGAGTGCCACGTCGGTGTCTGAATCCAAGCCACGTTTTGCCTTCAGCGCCCTCCACCGGGCCAGAGCAGCTCCAAGTGAGATCAACACCTTTTCCTCTGCAGGTTCTGGTGGATCCTGCTCGGTCATGGTCACCATGAAAGCCGATGGGCTGGTAGACTTTACAGAGAGATATGTCATGAATGTTTTACCATTTACAAGGAACAATGTAAAACCACATAATCAATACAATGCCGTGGTTGAACACATTACTGATGAAACTATGAACTTTCTTACTTGCCGAGATTGTTTCCGGCGGCAGTGTACTGCAGCGGCGGATGTGGAAGCAGGAGAATCTGGTCGGTCATCGGACGGCGGGGTAGAATCAGTCAAAGGGTTTGAATCCGCCGGCTCCAGATGCACAGTAGCGAATCCGGTTGCCCCCGAATTGGTTCTCGGTGAACCACCCCAGATCTCACGGCACAGTTCGTAATAGATCTGGACTGCACGCCCGTAGCCACTCCGGCGTCCAGAGTCGAGTGCAAGGCGGTACTTGTGTCGAATCGCCTTGAGCTTTGCTGTAACTTGTGCCTTGGTAATGCTGTTCGGGTCGTGTGGAAAGTGCTCACTGATGCACTCGGTGGGGTATTGTTTGAGAAAGGAGTTGCAGATATCGGCGTATCTAGTGTATACGGTTAACCAGTCCATGTTGTCCCGATACTTCAACGTTTTGTAGTCCAGGGTGACCTGCAGGAGCAGCTCAGCCTCTTTGTCGGTCCACATCAGTGAGTCCTTGCGGAGAGAGTCAGAAGAAGTCTGCAGAAGTTGCAAAATTTGTGCAACAATGTTAGGTAAACCCAGATCACGAATGAACAACATCTTTATAAGAGTTATCAGGACATTTTGTTTTTGAACACTGTTGATTTTGCAACTATTTTAGTAGTTAAAGAATTATAATGTGTGGACAATGTGGCACTGATGCATAGTTTAAAAGAAAAGAAAAAAACAGTCATTCGTTCAACCAATATTTTGTATTATTTTACTTACGAATTGTTAATTTATACATTTTATCCTGCAATTATGGTCTTTCGGTGAGCATAAGTGAAAGAGTATATTCATTTTCCATATCAATCTCAGTGATTGATATTACACAATGCTTGTTTAATATACTGTGTAGGCTGCCATCTCTTGACAATAAATGGTACTACTAGTACTACTACTGCTACTATTTAATTTGAATGTCAACACAACAACAATGCATCAGTACAATGTGAGTGATGCCGCATTACTATTACTAATGATTAATATAAATTAATGTATTGTATATGAATCACTGGCAGTATATTTAAGAAATGCACAGATTCACTTTTGTTTCGTTTTTGGTAAACCTGATTGATTATGAAGTGACGGTGACTCCGATGCCACTTAGCAGCTAGTCTGGAGTCTGGACTAATGTGACTCAATCCGCAGCCACCAGCGAATCCGTTAGTCGACCAACGAACGCATCTATCGCGAACGACACGTCCACAGATTGATGTAAACAAAGGCATGTGGGCTAGAGGTGGGCGATATGACGATATGTATTGTTAGGACGATAGAAAAATGTGTATCGTAGACATTCTCCTGTATCTTTTATATCGGGATAAAATATTTTTTTAGAGCCATTATACACTTTTAATATAATTTCGCATTTTAATACAATATTTTGCGTTGCAGTTTATAGTTAATAAACGACAATAAAAAGACCGCTTGGTTTTGCGACATGACAACGCTTTACGCCACATGGCGCGGCAGCGCCGAAGAGATATATGGCTGCATGGAGGATGGTTTTGCGACACTTGCTTCACGTCACGTGGTGTGACTGAAATGGAAACAGCAACAATGGATGCGCAGGTAGATGAGGGTGTAGCGCAGTCTGACTCCGAAACAAGTGAACAGCCACTTCAACCACCACTTTTGTCTAAAAAGGGGGCAGCTCAGTGGTATGGCTTCACTTCCGGTTTGCACCCTCGGATGCGGAACAAAAAGAAAGTTGCCCTCGCGCCCGATTCCAACACAAACCTCTTCAACCACCTGAAGAGGACCCATGAAAAGGAATATGCCAGCCTACAGCTAATCAAAACAAATTATATATATAAATAATTCTATTAACTATAGTCTGCAGTATATCTGCAATTATATATAGGGTATAATTCAATAAGGCATTTCATGTACAATTATTTTTTCCCAAGTTATTTCTAACTTTCTTAATTTTAATTAAAAACAAATTAAATTCAAAATAAGCACTAGGTCAGCCTTAGCAGTTGATGATCACACTTGAGTTACAAATAAATCATTTAATAAAATGTCACTCTAACATATTGCATCGCTACTATGCAATCTTTAAGTTTATATAACTCTAAAAAAGCGGGGAAAATGTTTTTTTAATGGGCATATCGTGATATATATCGTCATTGTGATATGAAGTAATCCATATCGTGATATGAGGTTTTTTTCCATATCGCCCAGCCCTACTGGGCGAGTAAAAACCTAGTATAAACTATATACAAGAAATAACCACATAACACAATGTCGTGATTGAGCACATTACCAATGAAACCATGAATTGTCTTACTGCGTATTCTGCAGCCGCGCCTGCGGAAGCGGGGGAGTCTGGTCGGTCGTCGGGCGGCGGGATGGAACCAGCCGACGGGGTTGAATCAGTCGGCTCCAGATCCGCAGTAGCGACCCCGTTCACCGCCGCGTTGGTTCCCGATGAACCACTCCAGATGTCATGGCACAGTTCGTAGTAGATGTGGATCACACGTCCGTGGCCACCCCGGCGCCCTGCGTCGAGCGCAAGACGGTACTTGTGTCGAACCGTCTTCAGCTTTGTCGCGACTTGTGCCTGGGTAATGCTGTTCGGGTCGTGTGGAAAGTCATCTCTGGCACACTCGGTCGTGGGGTATCGTTTGCGAAAGGCGTCGGTGATATCGGCGTATTTTCTGTGCACCCTTGACCAGTCCACGTTGTCCTGATACTTCAAAGTTTTGTAGTCCAGGGTGACCTGCAGGAGCAGCTCAACCTCGCTGTCAGTCCACACCAAATTCTCCTTTCGGAGAGCCCCTGCTGCCTTCGTTGGCATCCTCATCGCAGTTGTAGTTTAGTTGTAATTTAGTTTGCCATCACAAGAAGGGAAGTTCATGCGTGCGCTATGCTTCTTCTATTGTTCGGGCGCATCCAATGGCGTGTTTTACAGCACACCTACCGGTGTAGCATGTGTATTGCATCTAGTCTGGTAAGCCAGAATAAATGAATCGTCCACGCATCGCACGCGCATTTGTCTTGGCTTCATCGTAGTTCACTTTCACCGTTTGTTGCAGAATGTGCATCAACATGGGTCAGCTTCCTCCAGAGGCTTTGGTCCAGTGTCATTCTTTTGAGGTTTGGAAGGTCAAGTCCTGAACATTCGTAGATGTTGTCGCACCATCTGTTGGGTTGTCTTCCTTTGCTTGTATTGCCAGCCACTAATCCCACTAATGTAGATTTAGGCTTTCAGGTGGAGCATAATTTGTTTTGACGTAAGCAGTTGTTAGTTTTTTTCCAAAGGCCGCCCAGCCTAGCGCTATTCCATGTTTTACAGCTGTGGAGCCATCATTTGTGGCTGATAATTTCTGTCCGAGGTATATTAATTCTGCGACTTCGGTTTGCTGTCAATGGATATATGGAGGGTTTGGTTGTTTTTTTGTCGGTTGTCATGCATTCTGTTTTGGATACATTGATTGAGAGGTACTTCAGTGGCCTGTTTTGCTAGAGAGTTTAGGAAGTTTAGTAGGTCGTTTTGTGAGCTGCTGAAAGGGGCTAAGCTTATCGACATAGCTTAAGTTGGATATAACGTAGCCTCCTATTGAGAATCCTGATTCAGGATTGCATTCACTTTCTGCTTTTGCTATGACCAAAATTATGACCAGGCAGAATAGTATGACTTAGAAATATATCTCCTTGTTTTAGAAGGTTGATATATGATGCTGATAAAGAGTTTATAGATGTGGCTCAGGAGACTGATGGAGCAGTAGTTCTCGCATTGAAGTCTACATTTATTCTTGTAGATGACAACAATTAAGGCTTATTTGAAAGATTAGGGAATCTCTCAAGTTATTATTATGCGGTTGAAAAGAACGAGGAGTGTGTTGATTTGCACTTCCCCTCCTGCTTTGAGGTACTCTGAATGGATGTTGTCTAATCCTGGACTTCTATCATTTTTTCATGTTAATTGTTGATTGCATCTTCTGTTATTTGCGTCGTCTCTTGATACCCAGAAGAGGGGTCAATGTGACTGTTGCATTCCCCTGGGAATAGTCCAATTCCTTTATTCTCCCCATGACAGTTTCCTTGTTCATAGGTGGTTATGTTATTGACAGGACTAGCTTCAAGGCGTCCATATCCAGACATGCTGACAAGACCAGCACAGGTGGTGCACGCGGGTCATCAATGTAAAAATCCAATGGCATGTCACTGTCCTTGTATTTGCATCTCAGCGTGCATGTACCTTTAACTGCAAGTTTGTCTCCACCGTAACCTGTGAGGCTGCGTGATGTTGGCTAGATCTTGCATTCTTCACTTAGGTGATCATACACCTTTGGGTGAATGATTAACTTGTGCACCAGTGTCCAGCTTAAATGTAACCTTGGTGTCATCCTTCCCCTGTGTCCGATGGTCTGCAAAAGCTTGCCCCTTTTATGTATGCCTTTTGTCGGTTATTGTGTCCACAAAGAATTCACCTGTCTTCTATGCGACAGTGAATGCTGGATCCTGAAACCAGCCCTGGAGAAGTCCCTGGACGGGTGCTACAGCAGGATGCTGCATGCAGTGCTCAACATCAGCAAAAGAGCACATGTTACCAACAGAATCATCTACGACATTTTTTGCTATTTTTTGGAGAAAAAATATGATTAAGCTAGCTAGGGGAAAAATACAAAGTGATCTCAGCCAGAGCACGGCCTGAATGCGTCTGTTGACCACTAGAGGGGGATGCTGAAGCACTCGGAGCACCCCTTTATCTATTATCTATACGTTATCTTATATATTATAATATATAAGATATATATATATATAATATATATATATATATTATATATTATTTTATATATTGTATATATATGCATATATACGTAAATGAGAAACACTTCTCATTTGGACTTTTGAAGTTTTTCTCATAATGATCCCAAAAGGTATACTTGAACTTGGTGATTCCTGCAAAAACTGTGTTAAATAGCCTATGCATCAGTTATCTGTGCACATTCATTTTTGCATAGAACAAGCGGAGTCACATTCTGACTGCAGCTAGGAGTGTTGACATCTTGTCTCACAATCTTTTTTTGTGTTTGGTTTTAGTTCTGAACAGAGCCCAGTGCCTACAGACACATCTTTTGAACCAGTTGCCATTAGCTGCTCCACTGCCCCGGCACTAGGGACAGAATCTGGACACCCCCAACCTTACCTGGATAACGACAGTCCAAACAAAGGTATGCGCAGGGATGGGTGACGACAATTTGTTTTCTAACTAGAAGCACTCGGAGAGTGCAAACCTCTGCCAAGGCCGCTAAGAATCCTTTAAAGAAATCTGGATGCTAAGGGTGATCTGAATCATCTCTAAATTTTAATCAATTGTTCCTTGGTCGATGCCCACCTCTGATAACATTTAATGAAAATCCGACCATAACATTTTGAGTATTTTTTTTTTGAATTTTCTTTTTAGAAAATTCCTAGATGTGTCTAAATTGTTTTAGGTTGTTCCTTGGGCCAAAACTCGCCTCTGGTAAAAATGTCATGAGAATCCATTCATAACTTTTTGAGTAAAGACATGGTGACCCAACCACAGACTGTTATTGCTTATTCCACAAACTACTCTGTAGAGAATCACTGATTCGCAATTATCAACACATTGTACACTTATCCACCAAATATGCTGTCTTATACACATATACATACTGCTTATTATGTGAGGGTTTGCACATTGCAGCTTTTTCTATTCTAAAAAGCTCCCTTTGACTGTTGTTGCCATTTTAAGGGCTTATTTTGTAAATGCTGTCTAGAGAACCTCTTCTTTTTATATTGTATTGTTAAGATATAATTTGCACTGAAGATTAAAAAGGAGAACTATATATTCTGTACAAATTGCATGTTTGGTGTCATTCATTTTCTAGAGTCTGGCGACATGATTGACGATTCCACTGAAGAGAGCACTGTTCAAGAACTGACCATCGGGAAAAACAGGGACGAGTCTCTGACGGACGGGGCCAGCACATCCTTTCCTGCTGTGGGAAACCCTGCTTCTGCCATATCTGATCAACTGGGAAAGAGAATGACAAAGGCAGAAGTAGATATTCTTATGAATATTGGGGTGAAGCCCTACTCATGTCGCGACTGTGGAGCCAGATTTAGCAGTCGATCACAGCGCTCTTCCCACATGCGGATCCACACAGGGCAGGTGAAACCCTACTTGTGTGCAGAGTGTGGTACTAGATTTAATTCTAGGGCAAGCCTTGTGGAGCACATGAGAATACACACTGGAGAGAGGCCCTTCTCTTGCACAGAGTGTAGTAAAAGCTTCACACAAAAAGGAACACTTACTACCCACATGAAGACTCATTCACCAGAGAAACCGTTTGCCTGCCTGATGTGTGATACTAGTTATAGGGACAAGTGGAGTCTTGGCAAGCATATGAGGATCCACACAGAAGAAAGGCCCTACTCCTGTTTTGTGTGTGGAAATAGCTTCAAAATAAAGGGAACCCTCATCCAACACATGAGGACTCACACGGGGGAGAAACCCTTCAAGTGCAAAGATTGTGGGGCCTGCTTTGGATTCAGAAGGGTGCTTTCCCAACACAGACGTATCCATACAGGCGAACAACCGTACACCTGCACGCACTGTGGATCCAGCTTCAACCGGAAAGATAATCTTGCCACACACTCAAAGATTCATAGTAGAGTAGAGAAAGCTTAGCCCTGCACTGACAGAAATATGAAATCAATATGTATTTTTAATATGTATGAAATAAAGGTGCTGGAAAGAATCCAAAACAAATGCTTGCAAATCAGAAAAGAATGCTCACAAATCAGTTCTATCCTGGAAAGATGAAAATGGCTACACAAATGTTGCTAGAATAATACCTATGAATCTTCAGAAGAATATACATGAGACAATTTCTCAAATCGATTCTGACCTAAATGCTTTTATAACCATCATGACACAACAAACATGCAAGAATTTTATTTGGTGGATAAAAATCAAACGCTATCCAATGGACCCCAAATGCTGCCAAACTTAACAGAGTAAGTAATGAATTGTGCTATTGCTGTAAAAGAATTGTTATATGGATTAGTAATTTTGTGTGTGTGTGTGTGTGTGTGTGTGTGTGTGTGTGTGTGTGTGTGTGTGTGTGTGTGGATGTATGTGTGAGATAGATAGATGTGTGGGTGTATGCAGTAACAGTATTACTGCATATACTGTGTCGGTGTGTATTTTAAGTTGTTCATTATATTGCCTTGTTAAATTTGCAGACAGTTTTACATGTTACCTTTTTTTGTGAAATGAAATTGCGTTCACACCCAATATCCTATAGATAGATATATCTAGATCTATATCTACACACACACACACACACACACACACACACACACATATATATAT
>OMKY01213547.1:0-12346 GCA_900302395.1 Bregmaceros cantori | reverse complement strand
ATCTAATTAGGGAAAGCCAGGGAGAAAAGGTGAGTCTTGAGTCGGGTTTTGAAGGTGTCCAGAGATGGAGAAAGGCGAACATCAGCCGGAAGGCAGTTCCAGAGGGAGGGGGCAGCCACAGACACACACACACACACAGACAAACAATCATACAAACACATGAGCACACACATAAAAACACACACAGACACACGCACACACAAACAATCGCACAAACCCAAACACATGGAACACACACACACACACAGACAAACAATCATACAAACACATGAGCACACACATAAAAACACACACACACACACGCACACACAAACAATCGCACAAACCCAAACACATGGAACACACACACACACACACAGACAAACAATCATACAAACACATGAGCACACATTGATAAACACACACAGACACACACACACACAGACATGTCTCCAGGCCCCAGAGTATGCCCCCATCACCTCACCTGCCACCTGCCCAGTCTCCCAGAGACCCTGGTTAATTATACTGACAACCTTTTAAAGAATGCTGTTGGCTGAGTCCTAGTCCAGGACTAGTCCTAGTCCAGGACTAGTCCTAGTCCAGTCTGGTCCGTGTGTGTTCACTGAGGACATGCAGAGCTTCTCTTATGACACATCTTTGTTCGGAATAAAATCTTTAACATAAATTGTTTTGCCTGCTGAACCAACACTAGATCTGCGACTAACGATTATTAAGAAGGGCTGTTGCGCAGTGGGCGGCGGCTGTTACGGCTCCAGCGTGCTGTTTTCCAACATGTCTAGCAACAATTCAGATACCTTTATACTATGCCACTGTTGCCATTGTGATATCCTAGCCTGGATTAATCAAATTGCCCCTTTGTAGAAAATCCTGAATAAAGCTGAAAATGGTCAGGAAAAAAATATATTAAAATTCCTTTGTAATCTTCTTGTAAATGTATTGAAGCAGTTATTGTTTAAAATGTGTGTAGAATTTATTTTGTAATAATTTTTTTTCTGCAAATCAATGAAAAAATATATTATTTCATACAAGACCGAAAATGTACCGAAACCGAAGCGTGACTGTTTGAACCGAAGATGAACCGAACCGAAGAAATTGTGTGTGTGTGTGTGTATATATATATATATATATATATATATATATATATATATATATATATATATATATATATATATATATATATATATATATATATACACACATACATACATATATGTGTATATGCTCTGAAGCACTGTCTTACTGACAGGATAGTAACATGTGTGGATATGAGGGACAAATGACCAGCAATCGTTCCCTCTCTCTTTCCCACTCTTTCTCTATATGCTCTCTCTCTCTCTCTCTCTCTTACACACACTCTCTCTCTCTCTAGCTATCTTTCTGCTCTCTGCTCTATCTCTGTCTCTGCTGTATCGCTCTCACAGCCCCCTCTTTCTCTCTCATTCTCTCCTTTTCTTTTTCTCTCGGTCTCTCTCCCCGGCAGATATGTTTTGCTCTCCCCTTATCTCCTATTCTCTCCATCCCACTGCACACAGCAGCTAACCCTCCCCACTATAGTTTTTAATTCCCAGGTCTCCCTCTCTTTCTCTCCCTCTCTTTCTCAAACATACACTTTGTTCTGTATGTTGTTGTCTGTGCTCTGTAGAGAGTAGCAGTGATCCGTCTGTGTCGTGTAATTACGTCTGCGTGCGTGTACATCCTCAGTGTGTGTGTGTGTGCGCAGCAGAGTGATGCCATAATGAAATTGGAAACTGGAATTCCCTTTCCAAATGAGCAGAATGAGTAGGTGAGATAGACACTGAGAGAACTTCTGCTTCGTATCACTTGCCAACGGCACATCACTACTGGGATAAGATGTGTCTCATTTGCATACACTTTGCATAAATACATTGTTCCCAATCACCTATAGTTAGAATACAATAAGCAAGGAAAAGGCATCATATACTTCTGTCCATACGCGGAGTTACACTCGCACACTGCCAGCGTGGCAAAATGTTCTTGGTGCACATTAAGCATAGGATACAGTTCAACAAGAGGAGTACAAACGACATACTAGTCTTAGTGAAATACGGCAGACATTAACAGCAGGTCTATATACAGGGACAGTCTACGTAGAGGGACAGTCTACGTACAGGGACAGTCTACTGCATTTGTTCATGGAAAGTCTATGTACAGGGTCAGTCTATGTAGAGGGACAGTCTATGAAGGGTGGATTACTGTAATGTGGGCCATATTTTGTAATTTCCTAATGAGGGACAGTCAGTTGCCTAAAGTGGTAAAGTGAAATGTAGTGTTGAACAGTTGAACTTAGTGTTAGACACATTACAACACCGGCATTCATTAGTTTTGGGAGAAGCCAGAGCCAGTGGAGCTTAGGTGTCCCACATTAGGGCAATACAGCCTATGTGACCATCCCCTGCTAGCTTTATCTTTTTTGGGTTTTTTTTTTCCGGTTAAAAACGTTTTTTTTTGTCTGGGAGACTATTTCCGGTTGTGCGTCCATCCAACTTTCGCTGTCAGGCATCAAGCCCCATGCATCTGGGGCTTCATCTTGTAGACAGACGAGGAAGCGAATGTAATGACGTTTTAAACCCAGTTTCACGCTAATACAGTTGCACTAAAGTTTGAAAGTCCATCAAATATATTTTGTTTAAACTATATAAAAGCGTTGGCCGAGTGGTTGTGGACACCGCACCTAACGTGACCCCATTCATGTTGGCGCTGTGTCTACCGTAGCGTCCGCAGTGTCGCAAGTTCGACTACGCTCATCAACTTGCCTGCATTGTCTACCCCAGATCTCTTCAACCCAGTCTCCGACTAATCCTATCCAATAAAGATGGAAAAACGACGTCAAAAAATAACTTTAAAAACTTAACATTGGACAATGTTGGGAACTTTAAGAACGAACAAAATCTTTGCGCTCCGAACCGGTTCAGGACCGATATTTTGGTGGCGGAACGGTTCAGAGAACGAACATGTTAAACATAGGCCTGCCTAAACCGTTCAGTTTTAGGCAGGCCTATGTTTTAAAAATAATTTCATTTTCAAGCACTAGTCGTGCTATTCTATGTTTTATGGCTGCGGAAACTTGACGCCTACAGTTTGTGGCCATGTACGAATTCTGTCAATTGTCTTATTGGCAGATATGGGCAGAGTAGCCATAAAAATTACTTAAGTAAAAGTATTGTTACCTCAGAAAAATATTTCTCAAGTAAAAGTAAAAAGTGGTCATCCAAATAGTTACTCGTGTATAAGTAAAAAAGTACTCAACAAAAAAGTTACTTAAGTAGCAAAAGTACTGAGTAACTTTCAGTAAAAAAATAAATAAATTACATAAATTAGGACAGATTCTCTTTTCAAAATGTAATTGAATGCCCCTTGTTGATTTACAATCCCCAAAGCGAGAGCGCCCAAAAAGGAAAGAGACCGAGAGGGAGGGGGAGAGAGAGAGAGTGCCCGAAAGGGCGAGCGAGATATGACGCCAACATATGTGCCAACAGTTCCCAACGGGTGTCGCTAAAGACCAAGTTAATGTAACAAGTAGCAAATTGCTGAGATCTCAGTAAAAAGTAGTTTTTTTCACCTCAAATTTAAAGTTAAAGTAGAAAGTAACTTGTGAAAAATGTACTCCAAAAGTAAATAAGTACACAAAAAAATTGTAACGGAGTAAAATGTAATGCGTTACTGCCCATCTCTGCTTATTGGTTTGCCATAGATGGGTTTAGGTAGTGTTGTAGGTTTGCTTGTGATCTTGAATGCGAGTGCTATTTTAATTGAGACTGATTGAATTCTACCTTAAGCAATACTGCCAACTCTCTTTGGTGAGAAGGTGCGCTGATATCTGGAGGAAAATGTTCTTTTAAGCGTTGTTTTGAACATTTAGTTTTTGATATTGGTTCGCTAATCTGTTCTATCCATCTCTCAGATTTCCTAAACGACTTTACTAAATGACAGTAATTAATATTATCCGTGATTCCTTGCCTATGATAATCACTTGCATTTAATGGCGTACATGAATCAATGATGGAGATAATAGCTCGTTGCCACACTTAATTGTCAGCGCACACTGCAGCAGAGAAATGGGCGTCGGCAGGCAAGATAGATTAATGCAGGTGAGGGAGATGCAATGAAAGATGAGGTCAGGTTAGATTTGTACCTCCTGGGCTTTTTAAATAGTGATATTATCGTCATTGCTTGTTTGTGTTCAGCCAAGTTAGATCCAGGAATTTCGGGTGGGCGTAATGTGTTTTGAACTATTTTTCAACCTGTCTACTCAGTGGGAACACACACATGCCGCGTTATTTAAATCATCTAGTGGTCGGATTTTGAACTGGTGTGCGTTTTGTGTGTTTAGTGTGCTCAAACCTCGGTCCAGTGCAAGAGTTGGCATAGGCAACAATAAGGCACCGGAAGTGACCAACCTGAACGGCGGGACAAAATGACTCCCCCCATTGTTTCGCGCGTTAACCCGTCTATAGGAGTGCAACGATTGGTCGATGAATCAATGACTAATAGATTATGAAATTAATCGCCAACTAATGCAATAATCGATTAATCACCAAGGAGTTGAGGAGTTTTCTGAAAATCTAAAACTATTCAACAGCATTAATAAAAATACATGAATATGAACAAAATCATCAAGATATTGATTAATTCTTGTACATGTGTGACTTTCAAGTTGGTAAGATTAATTTCTGCATTGCTGTAAATATTGTGGATTAATCGTTCCAATAATCAACAACTAATCGACTATTAAAATAATAGAAAATGATTGGCACTGATAGAGTTAATATCTCAATGCTTTTGTGTGCGATAACACACAATGTGTGTGTTTTTGGGGAAGTGTTTTAGTCCAAGGAGCGCTGAGAGAGCCAGTGACAGCTGCAGACATCATGGGACGTCAAGTCCGTCCGCAGTGAGCCGTATGTCGAACAGACGTTGGCACGTCACCCATGTCACTCGCCCAAGCCCGCTAGCCACGAAGCTCAGTGTAGAGCTCTGTTCACCGGGAGGAGAAACTCAGAATACTTTAGGTTAGGTTAGGGAATATTGCCTGGTGGAGATGTTTTTTAGAGGCTGACTTCACTGGTAATGGATATTCCAGAGAGAAACATCCCGAGACAGTGTCGTGGTAAGTGATTCGTATTCTAAGGAATATCCTGCAACTACGCAAAGCCTCTTGAGTCCGGACATCAATGGAAATAAATAAAACAAAGTAAAAGTAATGATTCTTTAATTTTATTTTTTAAGATTGTCACTATTTGTGTGACTAACAAATCACTTGCACCCATGTTCAAACAGACAGGCATTAGATCCATATTACCCCCAACCAAAATAGAGTGTGATGCTCAACAGGTGCTCATGTTTTTTGGAATAATGACCATTTTTGTCACCACAGTAATAATCAGTGCCTCAGATTGCTGCACCGCTATGAAGCGGAAGATCTGACTTGTTGACTTAAAAAGTTCCAGACCAAATGAAGAGAAATTACCAAATGAGCAAGCCAAAGGCTACCACAGGCATTTTGTCTGGCGTCCCAGGCCACATTCATTCTCCTGAAAATTTGTTTTGAATTATGCACTACATTGGTGCACATTCTGCTACAATCGGGGTTCAGAAATATGATGATATCTACTACAGTAATTGCGCTGGGTCTAAATCTGACGACACATTATTTTACACATGTTAATAATGTAATCTCTGAAATGAGATGAACTGCTATGCTGTTATCCTGGGAGACGGAGAGAAGGCATTTCCATCCTATCTAGCGCTCAGGAAGGCCAGCTGCAAGTTAGCCCTGGGCCCGGAATCGAACCCACACAGGACCTGGACGCTCCCACACACAGGACATCCATCATGTCGCTAGCACTGCAGTGCGGTGTACTGAAGAGAGAGCACGGCTGGCGCGGAGAGAGGAGTAATTAGGAGACGGGAGACACGCCCCAAGACTGTTTCTCTGCTGCCCGTGATGCTCTCTCCAGGCCCTCACTTCAAAATGAGTTAACACCTCCGTAACACACTGCAGAGACTCCGCCCACTGCAAAACAAGACTGGACATATAGAGCTATGGCTCTTGGCAGATTTCTTTTTTGTTTGTTTTTTTTAAAGTTTTTTTTTCTTTCGTATTTCTTTTTTTATTGACAGAGATGACAGGATTAAATCGGAAAGTGTGATGAAGAGGGGAGACATTGCAGAAAAGCCGGAGACGATATGAAAACCCGCGGGACGCACTCTCTAACCACTCTGCCACCATGTTGGCAGATTTCTGAGAGTGTTTGTGTTGATTAAATTGAATAATATGGATGTGATGCGACTAAGCAGAGAAACACATTTTGAATGAGAATGTGTGGGTATGAAATGGTTAAGCAAGATATGCAGTAATTGTAATTAAGGAGAGTCTGGAGAAAGTTGAATGGAAGTATGTGGTAGGCGTGTATGTTATAGTGTGAATGAGACAGTAGGGGGTGGTAATGCAACAATTTGTATGGATGCAAACCACGGTTAAAGAAAGTAGTGGAAGTGGATGTATGGCCGGTACTCAGTGGGCAACTTGTTGGGACGAGTCGCTAACAAATATTCTATGCAGTGGGCTGTAATCAAGAACAAAAGACCAGTACATTTTCACATACATATTAGTACTTTCTACTCCTTAGATTTGCTAAAACAGGCTAGTTGCTTTTTATATATGCGTAATGTTGATGTGATATTCAGACTCCAGAGGCCCCTGCAAAGATACAACATTTATTGGAACGAAAGAAAACAATTAACCTGGGATCGGTCAACACTCTCAGCAGGTGAAGAAAAAGAAGACAGGCTGCTTTTAGCTTGTTCCATTGTTTATAAAGCTGGGCTGAGAAGTGAGAACATGCTGGAACATCTTATCTCAAAAACCGTACACAATGTGTACAATCAATGGATTCAAATCAGAGCAAAGGTAACTGTAGAATAGGGGTCCCACAAGGGTCCATCTTGGCCCCTCTACTCTTTAGCCTGCATATTAATGACCTGCCGGACGCATCTCCTAATATTACCACACAGATGTATGCAGATGACTCAGTCATCCTAGCCCACGACAGAGACACCAAGAGCATCTCCGCCACCCTAATGCCTGAATGCATGAAAACCTAATACCCTAATGCATGAAAAAAAAATCTACTTGGCTAAAAACCAAAAACCTCACCCTTAATGTCAACAAAACCATGGCCATATTCTCAATCGGACCCCCTATCACCCAAGCAGGCCCTAAACTTAAAGGTGGGTGACAAACCCATTACAAACCTCAACGACACCAAATATCTCGGTATCACAATTGACAGTCAACTAAAATTCAACAAATATGCAAAAACCCTATCCCGCAAACTGAGATTCCCTGTTGCTAGAAGCCGCCAGATATTTTGAATGCTCTTATTCAGTCCAGAATAAACTATTGTATCTCAACATGGAGCCAATCCAACGCAAGTGCCACAAAAACAATAGATAGCCAATACAAAAGTCAAAATACTTGACAAAAACGAATCAGGTCGCATCACCTAAAACCTAGCTCGTCTAGCCAAACTCACACTCATCTACAAAATCAACAGCCCAACAGGAACAGCCCCAGATCCACTTAACAGTCTAATTGTTATAAACCAGAACCCGCACACCCACACAAGATCCCGCACTAGGGGGGACCTAGCCCTACCGAGAAAATCAACATGATATAACAATGCCACAAACGCAATGAGACAACCCAAAGCAGCGCACAGCCAGTGTTGCTGGGCAGAGTTGCAGGACCACAGTGTAAACATGTGTCACCATATATTAGTTTAAGCCAACATATATCTACATATACGACATTCACTATCTTCGCTTGAAGCGGAATGTGCAGCAACACATCCATCTCTAGAGGCGACAATCGCGTTTTGTTCGGTTTGGATATCGGTCGGTCGAGTCCTGGACAAAATGTTACCATGCCATTATTTGGGTTGCGTGACCAGCCCCGCTGTGCGCTATGCGTCATGGCTGCGGAACCGTCAGTCGGTGGCCAAGGTATACAAAAATATTGGACTAGGACCTCTGGAGAAGGCTGACCCAAGTTGGTGCACCTTCTGATACAAGCAGAGACAGAGAAATATGATGACTTTCACTGGGGCTCTGACCGTTTTCCGATCTAACCAGGCACAGACATAGGCTAGCGCATTTGAGAGAGAGAGGGAGAGAGGGATGGGAAGGGTGTGTGTGTGTGTGTGTGGGAAGGGGGGGTATGCAAATAGAAGTAGAGATGGACAGGTAAAGAAAAGGATAAACATCCCAATCTAGAGAGACCAAGACAGCAGGAGTGGGATTGTGGGAATAAGCTCTGTTCTGTACCAATCTTAAAACAGATGGTGTATAAACACACACACACACACACAAACACATACACACAGACGTGCATGCACATGCATATCCTTCTTTTAGAGACGCATGTGCATGTGTTATATTTTGCCCGTCACGTGAACGCGGCCTCTCGTGTGTCGAATCAGCTTCACACAACAAAAAAAATCTTAACCAAATATATCTCTTCATTGGCTCTTGTGTGCATGCATTGCAGATTTTCCACATGCGCCCACAGTAATGCACACTGCTTGACTACAAACAAATAGTTCCAATTTAATATGTATCTATATTGGATGTGGTGAAATGTTTTAAATGCATGACATCTACAAATACTTGTATAAGCTGGAACAGATAGTAATTCATTGTGGGTCAATCGATTTATAGTCTATACACTTACGCCGAATTTCCACCAAGGAAGCGCTGCGCATTCGTTGGTGGAAACCCGGCGTTAGTGGGCCACTAATGGCTTTTCGGGAGTGCTTCTGTGGCACTCTGTATCTTCTTTTTCTATTGCGGCATATATCTTTTTCTTACATGTGCTGTGTTATATTACGTATATTTATGTACACTGCAACCCTTACAGTAGGGCTGTGCAAAAAATAGATTTAAAATCGACATCGGATTATTTTGTTCAGAGTATTTTTGAAAAAGTGAAATCGCCAAATCATATTTCCTTTTTAACTTTGATAATAATGATTCAACTGGTCTGCTTTCAAGTTATTTGAGTGAATAAAATGTATGTAAATTGATAATTGTATTAATCCTGAAGTGAGGTGTCTCTACTTAACTCCAAAAATTTACACCATTGCAAAGTTTGAAATATGAAACTTCTAGTTTCGATATATTTTGTCCTTTTTTATTTCTCCCTCCAAGAAATCGGAAACAAATGGAAAATCAAGATTTCAAAGACACAAATCTGGATTTTATTTTTTGGCAAAATCGTTCAGCCCTACCTTGTAGTTACACACGTGATATATTCTCCCCTCTCGGATTACACAAACACATGTCCTTTCTTAGGGGAACAAGCATTACCACTGCTACTGCTTGTCATCTGTAACTAGGTACTTTGATATACTACATAGGTGGCGCTTTAAAGTTCCTACTTAACTTCACAGGACTATGTGAGTGATCAAGACTGCACCGATGTTGCACCGAAGTGCTAGACACACACAGTGCGCGAACCGACCACAAAGGCTGCACAGCTGAAGGCAATCGACCGGTAATTATAGTAAGACTCTTCACTTATAGTGTGTTTCCACCTTGTCACAGGCGTCAGAAATTCTGAAAATACAATGTAAGTGGATGGGAAGATAGCAGGCAGTGACGCTGGATGGAAGACAAATCCTTTTCAGGAGCATTTCTTCTTACTTTCAAGTGTGTTTGAGGAATAATTCAGTACACTGGTCTATCATTAACTCTTCCCAGGGATTGAATACGAAATTATTTTTTAAAAGTTCCATTCCGAGCGGTTCAGGCAGGCCAATGTTCAACGTTTTCGTTCTCGGAACCGTTCTGCCACCAAAATATCGGTCCTCAACCGGTTCGGAACGCAAAGATTTTGTTCGTCGTTAAAGTTCCTTTTATTGTGCAATTCTATGTTTAGATGTAGTTTATACAAAATATATTTTCAAACTTGAGTGTAACTGTATTAACACCATTACATTTGCTTCCTTGTCAGTCCACAAGATGGAGCCCCAGATGCATGGGACTTGACGAGTGACAGTGAAAGTTTGATGGATGCACAACCGGAAAAGGTCTCCCAGACATAGGATATGTTCAAATATAGATAGATATAGATAACGGAAAAAAAAAAAAAAATTCCGTTTCCGCTCCCCATAAAATTCTGTTCGTTTTCGGTTTTCGTTCCTTGTGTCCTTCACAAAACACATTTTCTTTTCTTAGACACTAGAGATCCTCGGCTTTACCTTATACACCGGTGTGTTCAGATATGATTTGTGGAGAATATTTGGTGGCGTCAAACATCAGTGCACATTTTTTTTAGTGTTAGAATGGTTACCGCTGAAAGAGTTAATCAGGTAACTGATGACACCTGTGTGACATGTAGACATGAAGACAGGTGTCGGAGAGGAGCTTGTTAGCTAGTTCTCTCTGTTGATGTGATGTTCATTGATTTCTTTTCACATCCCCTCGTTTCATTATAAAGCTTCCGACCAACTCATACATTACTCTCTCTCCCTCCCTCCCTTTACTCTCTCTGTATCTCTGTCGTTCTCCTGCTATCTCTCTCTCTCTCTCTCTCTCTTCCTCTCTATCTCTCACTATCTTTCTGACGCTGTCGCTCCCTGTTTCCCCCTCTCTCTCTCGCTGTGTTCCCTCCATCTCGGGAGAGGCAAGCTCCGTCAATATGTTAAGTGTGCCTTTTCCTCCGGTAAAGAAGGATCTTTTTTTTTTCCTCCACATCTCTTGCTGTTGGAGACCGACTGATCCGATATCCTCGATCAAGTTTCCCTGCCCTGCGGGCCGTTGTCTGTATTGGATTGTGTGCTGCTAACAGTAACGTTTAGTATGAGGGTGGAAGGAAAGGTGCTATCTCTGATGCTGCTGCATTCACTTGGAAAAGATGTGCCTATTTAAGCAAAACAAGTTTTTTCTTGCCGCTTGAGGCCAGTTAGAATTTCAGTGCTCGGACGACGTTGCCATCCTTCTCAAAGTAAACACTGTTGTCTATTGTGTGGTGCCACACACATATCCCATATATATTTATGTGTGTGCAGCGTTGCCATAGATAATTGTGAAAAATCATCTGACTACCAAGAAAATACCAAAAAAGTTGATTAAAATTACAAATAAATAAATTATTAAATCGAACTAAAAACAAAACGCAAACGCTGGTCACCCCTAGCAGAGTCAGCATCTACAAGTAGTGGACTCACACAATGACAGCCACTTAATAAAACATTTTAAAACTTAAACTTAATAAATACATCTTATTATTATTATTAGTATCAGCAGTGTTGCCACAGTTACTTGGAAAAAGTAATCCAACTACTGATTACTGACTACTCCTCTTGAAAGTAACTAAGTTAGATTACTGACTATTTTATTTTTCAAGCAGCTTAGTTGATTGCTCTTTTTACATTTAGCTAATTTCCATTATAAGTTAGAAGCTGCTGAGTGCCAACACTAACAAGTAGTTCTACCAATAGTCATGTTATTATGTGTGTTTTTTTGTTTTAAGTTATTTTTTCGGCATCAGCGCCGTTATTCCATCTTTATTGGATAGGATTAGTCGGAAACTGGGTTGAAGAGATCGGGGGTAGACATTACAGACAAGTCGACGAGCATAGTCGAACCCGCGACACTGCAGACACTGTGGTAGACGCAGCGGCACTAACATGAATGGGGTCGCGTTAGGTGTGGTGTCCATAACCACTTGGCCAACGCAGACCCCCATTGTGTGGGTTTTAAACATAACTTTGCAATATGTGCAAAGAAACAAATACAATAGTTGAAGCAATCAATTGTCTTGTTTGACTTGTCTTGTTATGAAACTTGAAGAAAATGACAAATGTTAAAGAAAACTTACGGTGTGCTTCCATCGGAATTCATTGATGCTTGTCACGGGTGGCGCGAATACTCTAAATATGCGCTCGTGCCAGCGGTGTTTCATTGCGAGCCGCCGCTCGTGACAAACGCCGTGTCTAGGAAGGGTTGACGTTAGATCGGATACCTCCTTTCAAAAGGTGAAGGCTTGACAGACAGCTTGAAGGCT
Organism: Bregmaceros cantori; assembly: GCA_900302395.1. NCBI lineage: Eukaryota > Metazoa > Chordata > Actinopteri > Gadiformes > Bregmacerotidae > Bregmaceros > Bregmaceros cantori. The sequence continues at coordinate 258 of OMKY01213547.1, read as the reverse complement.
TGACAGACACAGGGTTTTTGTGATCACAAAAAAAGTACTGCGTTGGATTACTAGTTGCTGGAAAGGCTAAACTGAGTATTATTAGTGTTAGTATTATTGGTATTAAAAATACTGTAGCATTTCAGTATAACATTTTTTCCGTGATGTTCAAATAGCTTCAAATTGTGCCCCTTGCAGTGGGAGCAGATTTCTATAATTATCCTCTAAAATTGTTCATATGTCCCTGATTAGCTGCTGATGTATGGTATGAGTGAGTGT
>OMKY01213546.1:0-13897 GCA_900302395.1 Bregmaceros cantori | reverse complement strand
ATCGAATAACCTTGGTGTTAGAAATATTAGTTAGTTATCGTTTAGAACTTCTCTGTTCTCCTGCTGTTACTGATTGGCAGGTCAGTTGGAGTTCACTTGGCCAAAAGAATGCAACTTGCATCTGTCAAATTCTGTTCAACCCAGATTCATTTTCAACCCTTGTCTATATTGTTTTCTCACTGTGTTGGAGTTATACAGTCACATCAAATTGTAATGCATCATCAATCACACATTTCCTGTGTCTTCTTTCTTGACAGAGCAACAGTGGTCTGAAGCCTAAAGATAATGAAGACAGTTCTAAGCCATGGCACTGGCCTCTCAACTACCAGGTGAGTTCTGATCACAGCCCTTCTTGGATTTCACATTTTTATCTTTGTTACAGATCGAGCATTCATGATGATTATTTCAAGAGTCATGATTGAGCTCGGGTTCACAAGAAGAGATGTAAAGGTTGAATTGAACTAGGCCTATGTTGTCGTCTCCCACTGCTATATATGTTATGGTTAGTTATGTTATGTTCCTGTGTTCTCTGACCACTCTGAAGGGACTGCGGTTCTCTGGCGTCAACGAGACCGAGTATCGAGTGTATCTACTGGGCAACCCGGTGAGTGGTTATAGTTGATTTGGCTTGCAAGATGTACTTTATTCAGACATCGACGCACAAACAAACAACAATGAACTAGCAATACTCTACATGGAGTCATTAGGTATCAAGGGCAAAACACACCTTTCTTAGAAATGAATTAATTCCAAATGTCAGTGGGGCACTAAACATGATGTCCCACTAATGCATTTCTAATGTAACTGCCTCTGCTGACCTGTCCTTATTTTGCCCCTGAAGATGTTTGTGTGTAAATGTTGTTGCTGTTTTCTTTGTTTGTATTATTATCTATCTACATATCTAGTTATTTCTACTTCATATTTCAAGATTCATATTGCATACACATGACAGCAGTGCACACACACATGGAATTTTAGTTGTTCATGAAACAACTCTCTCAAGATCAACGTAATGAACAAGGTCAACACAAAAAGAAAGAAAAGCAGCATATAAGTTATAAAGTGGCATAGAATCAGCACATGGAACATGTCAACAAGTCAAACATTCAGTGTCGTCACAATTAAACTCTGGATGAGAGTGAATGAAACCTGGAGCAGACCAATTAGGGACGAGTGACCACGTTCGAGTGCGCTTCCAAACGCACCGCATTGGTTGCGATGTGTCCTTGGTAGGAGCTCATTATACGTAGTAGGAGCGGCCTCTGGTGTAAACAGTCACCTCCCCCCCTTGCATGCCGCACCTGCGCAAGTATGCGCATCTGAGCATTCATGGACACGACCGAAGGTTGACACTTGCATCAAATGTGCACTGTTGATACACATTTAAACGTGAACGAACAAAGAGTAGATAGGTGGTAGAAATGGCCCGGAGAATACAAATGAAATATTCAAGTTCACCCTCGTTACAGAGACCTCGCCAATCCCACCACACACCCAGCGAAGCAGCCCGCGTTGATAAGCACACACGGCCTGACCTGTTCATGCTCTGCTGCTGGGCACGGTCATGCACACGTATATGCGCGCATAGGAATCCAGTGGATCGTGGTGTACACGTACGCTCACGCCGAATGTAAACATTGCCGCGTGTCACAAGCTCCGCAATGGCTCTGAACAGTAAGCCCCTATGATGAAATACTCATAACTTTTGTACCCGGTAATCACAATATGAAGATTATCCTATAAGCGGGACATCCCTAGCCATCTATGGCCATTGAATGAGGATATTTGTACAACATTCAATGTTGTTTGGGTCATAATTTCATGGGTCAGAGCAGAAATGTCCACTTGTGGCTTGTGCGGGGCATGGAGACACGGTGGGTCACCGTGGTTAATGTCCGTCCTCTGCAGGTCGTCTGGTGGCTCAACCTGGCCTGTCTGGCTGTCTACGCCCTCATGGCCTTGGTAGCCTCCATAGCCCTTCAGAGAGGCTTACCCCTCAGCCCCAAAAGACAAGGTAGGATTGATGCTCACTGTCCTGTTATTCATTTTTGTGACGTATCATCCAAAATTTGTCAAGCTCGAGAATGGTGCGCCAACAACGTTCTAAAACGGTACAGGAGTGCCACAGGAAACCACAGGAAGTCCTTGGTCCCTTTCTATTCACTGTGACTGTGTACGAAAGCGCTCCCTATCCCCTACTGCCTATAACTTATAGTGCACTTAACAGCAATGGCTGAGATTTCAGACACTAGAGTCGGTGCTGTCAGAATTATTATTATATACAATTATAAGTAATGTATAATTATTATTAATTAAGTAAAAAAAGTAATGTATAAGTTCAACAGTCATCACAAAAAGTAAGTACAATTATAACTATTTGCCGTGGTTGGACGTTATTTACTCCCACCGTGCCATGCGTCTTGCAATGCCTTATGGGTTGTATTGCTTGATCTAGGGTACATCGATGCTCACCCCTACAAAATGGAGTGCAGCCCATATAGTGCACTATATAGGGATAGGGAGCGATTTCAGACACAGCCAGTGTGTGCACATCTGATCTCCATTTCAATTTGATGACATTAAAAACCACTGCGTTGCTGTGCTCACACACATGCCTGTCTGCGTGTGTATGTACCATGTGCATATGGACACTGAGAGAAATGGCAAGTAACGAAGTACAATTACTTAAGTACTGTACTTAAGTAGTTTTTTCATGTATCTGTACTTTTATCTGATGACTTTTTACTTGTACTGAGTAGATTTTAACAAATACATCTGTACTTCTACTCCTTACTTTTACAGAGGCTCGTTACTTTCTTTGCGCATTGATGGTAGGTGGTAGTGTCCGTAGTGATATGAATCGTGTGAATGAGTCAGTAGGGGGCGGTAATGCCAACAGATGTTAATTTCAATGTTCGGCAGTGGGATTTATGAACCTTAAGTGAATTGAGTTAGGCTAGGTTTTTAACAATTTTTTCCAACATTCAAACATTTTAAAACTGGCATTTAAAAAGTACATTTCATATACAATTTCACTTTTTTACTTTGTACTTTATACTTTAAAAAATACTTTTGAGTAAATTTTAGAGCCTGTACTTTTTACTCTTCTTGAGTGGACATTTGGATCAGCACTTTGTAGTCGTACTCGAGTTGTTTTTTTCTCAAATGTATTTTACTCTTAATCAACTAAGAAATGTGAGTACTTTTGCCATCTCTGGACACTGAACAGATCACTGCCTGGTTCTACTACGGGGTGGAGGACTGTTGTTCCTGGGCTGGCTGCTGCACTACGCTCCCTTCTTCTTCATGACCCGCGTCCTCTACTACCATCACTACTTTCCTGCCATGGTCTTCAGCAGCATGCTGACGGGTAATTCAACCATTTCACACATACAACTGTAAAGCTGCTATCCTATCTCTGGGACAGTTTAAAAAATTGCAGCCATGTGGTAATGCAATAAATGATCAACATGTAAGACCCATCATTTAGTTTATTATTTATTATACATTTTATCCTCCAAATATATTTACTTTACTTTTGGAATGGAGTAGCCACTGCTTTCTTGCATCGGCGTTGGTGTTTAAACAAGATTTGAAATTGTCATATTATGTGATCATTGTCATACTATTATATACTATGCCATATGATGGCAGGTGCACTTTGCACACTCAGAAAAAAAGAGAAAAAAGACTAATTGCAGGAGACAAACTGCCATGTTAATTAGTGCCGCATCTCGTGTGGTACTAGGTGGCGGTGCGGGCACGCCACTTGCCTTCTAGTACCTTGAAGGGTTCGATATAATCGGCCACGCCCTACTGCTTATCAGCCACCACTACCTTTACAAAGATTGAATATTGAAGGAAGTTGCTTGCTCTCTACATGGTTGTTTATGTCTGTGTAGAACTCTGTCCCACTGTCCCACATGTGCACGTCGATAATCATGCTCATGAAGGAATAGCCTGGCTTAATGCATTCTCCCAAACCACAGAACTGGAGATCGACTCTTTACAGCTGACAGTTTTTTTTTTTAAAGAACTACAGCTTTCAACGCCAGTATGGCTTTACACACGTCACTTAGGCTGGAGGAGGCAACTCACACACGACTGCATGAGGACGTGGCTTTATTGCAATACAGGCAGAGCCCAGCACAGCCTGGGACTTATAAGAGAGAGCCTGATTAAGGCCACACCTCTACAGGTACACCCCGCACACACACACGCAGGTGTGTGCACCCAGGGCGCAAAGTGAATTCTATAAATTTCTTTGTCTGCATACAAAAAAAGCCTATTGCGGTAGTGCAAATAAACTTTTAAACATGTTTGCCACAACTCCATCGATGTCCAAATTCATGCTTCTTTGCAAATAATATAAAAGTATTCGGAGACAAAAATGCAATCATCGAAGCAAGAGCCGCAGACGTTTAAAAATAGATGTTGAAATGTGTCCACTAGGTGTTACTCTGGACACGTTGCTCCGCAGCACCGACCTGCTGTTCCGTCCTCCACTGTCTGACTGGATGCTGCGCCTCGGCCAGGCCACGCTGCTCCTGGGCGTCCTCTACAGGTGAGACGGTCATGATGTCCGCTTCATTTTAGGATACTAGGGGTGTACATCACACCCCTCCTGGCGATTCCATTCAGTATTGATTTTCTGACCAACCATTCGATTTTTCTTCGATATTCAAGAATTCACCACGATTTGATACGATTTTGATGTGATTCGATTTTTTTTTTTTACCCAACAGGCCAGACAATGTTGAAAATTTGAAATAAATAAATGACCGCTGTAACATCGTTATACATTTATTTAGACTGTATATAAACACATAAAGTCTGTGGCCATGGCACAACCACTGTTTTTGTGTGTGTTAAGTAAGCGAGGACAGCGCCAAAAATGTGTAGCGTGTGGAGGGAAAATTACTCTTAGAATGTGTTTTAACTTATCAGTCAAATTCACAAGCCAGCACTCCAAATTGTATGAGCCTCTGGCATAATATCCAAGATTGTGGCATATGGAAGGATTTTCCTACCACAAGCGTCACCCCCAGCAAAGGTGGGCTGGGGGTGACGAGAAAAAAAATTGATACTCTTATGGGCGTATCGATACATTGTATCGACAGCTGTTGTATCGATATATCGATACAAAATCGATATTATTTACACCCCTGGTATTTACTAGAGAAATGTATAAACTACGGAAAAAATGGATGCCGGCTGGCTTACAATACTACCGCCCTAGAGTTAATGTGCTAGAGCTTATATGTCGTCTCACCAATGCTTCTTAAAAATGTAGTGGAATAATTACAAAGTTGGAATAACAACAAAAAAATGACTCTTCTAGTACTTCAGTATTAATATTTAGTTAATGTGTCTTTTATGACTGTCCATGGACGACTGTCACTCCTCTTAAATTAATTATGCCTAGTTGCCTACTAAGACCATTTCTCCCCCTGTGCAATGATGTTATTGAACTCTCTGGGCATAATGCAACATTGAACCTTCTGGCAGTATGCAATTTTTTTGTGGGCTGATTAAATCTACGAAATTTCATTGTATTACATTATTTAAAAATAAATAAATAAATAAAGTATTAATATTTTCTGTGTCCGACACCAAATTCCATGTGGGTGTATAACCTGTGTAACGGAGGTAAAATGTATTCCTTTCAAACTAATATGAACACACTGATTTAACTGACTGTTAAAGGCTGTACTGCCAATTACTGCAGGCAATGGACTGGACTTTTTCCTGTAGTCATGGTACTGGATTCTCCCACACACGATGCACTGGGTGACTGCTCTGCTCTCATGAAGCATTGCCTTGTGTGTAATTCATTGCACCAACTCCCAGTTCATTTCACACCTGCCTTTGCAAACGTGTCAGCAAATAATATTAATTCTGATGATAACCTTAATTTAACTTGTGATAAACCACACATTTTCCTTCCCATTCCTTCCACCAGCTTCTTCCTCTTCCACCCACTGTCTTATGGGATGATAGGCCCGCTGGCTCACCAACGAGGAAGTGCCATGGGTGGGCTGAAGTGGATGCAGTCCTGGGAGTTCTAACGGCACAGGGCGGCCATTCATTGGAATGAAAGTGTACAGAAACCACAATAAAATATTTTTCGAGATACTTCACACTGGATGACTGCCTATGTGAATGTGTGGTATGGACATGTGTTGATGGGGAGTTTATCAGTGAGAGGTGAAACGGTCGGAAAAGGTACATCAGCGGGAGGTCCCAAAATATCCAGCAAAATGGCTGAGACTTGCGTGCCACAAGAAGAACAGGCGAAAGGGATAATGCACCATGGCAACTCCACACACCACCTAGTCACATTTACATCATCAAGCAGTTCTAGAAATGTTCATATTGAATATCGGCTTGGATAGCAAATTATCTGCCAAGCGAGTATCACAAGCCAGGAAAAGTTGTCCAATGTTTCAGTGAAACGGTGACAAGAATAGCTCGGAGCGTAGGTCGTTCTACATGGGTGTGTTCACATGTCTACTTATGTCCAGTCTTTCTCCACAGATTTTAACATCTCTCACTACTTGCCTTAACTTTGCTCTGCAATTCTCTCTTCAGGTCTTTGAATCGGCGCACATTTAGGGGTTTATGATTGTCAGTATGATGACTAATTTCTGTGAAACATTTCACAAATGGCCGCTGTCCCGTAATACTTTTAATGTGGTAATTTATTCTGGATAGCCATCTATTTTTAATGTTAGAGTGATGTGGATTATATTTTGAGAGTGTTTTTGTTATTACCAGACTTGCCGCTTAGCAGTGTTCATTGAGCCATTAAAGATTCTCACTTCATGATTTCAAATGTATGTTTCATGTTGTCATTTGTCATTATTCTATTTTGTTTTTGTTTTTTTGCTGCGTTTTTTAATTGTATTTTATACTGCGTCAGTGGAGAAAAAAAAATACATAAACAGAATAGCCTCATAAGCCGCATCGCACATGTGACCACACCCAGTGAGTAACTTTAAGTTGTATTTTCAAAATACGTTGGTGCGTAAACTAATTTATACTGTGGATATTAAAAGTAATGATCCTGTATTGGGAAATACGAGGACTAGAAATACTAATATTTGTGATGACGATCTACTGAGCGCAACTAAGTAGCCAAAATTAAATACTTCAGTATAAGTACAGTTATTTCAATAATTTACTGTACTGTGAAAAATAAGTACAGCAACGGAGTATACTTCGTTACATGCCATCTCTGGTGGCAAATGTGCTTTCCAGCCTACGTGTCTTCTGCTTGTTGGTCTCAAACGAACAGATGAACGACAAACAACACAAGCTTCCTCATTTAATAATAAATAAATAGCAACAATTAATTGCACATTGCATCCTCTTATTGCATTTGTTGCAGTTTATATCAAAGGTCACACCAAAAAAAAAAGTTGTTTCTTAGAACCTCGGACAGTTCTGTTGTCAGTTATGTCACTAGCATGCATTGCTCACAGCCGGGTGTCAGGAGTTGTCATTACTTGACAGATAAGTTAGTAGCTCGGTAATGCAATGCGCATGAAATCTGAAGTAAAACCGTTCACCGTCCAGATTTCTATGAGAACTGTTCAGAAAAATTGAAATTAAGAATTTTGTCAAACCTAAGATTCGACCAGCAAACTCCACCTCCCTTTCCCACAGCAAGCGTGAAGACGCACCAATTTACATTACATGCTGTGTAGAGTGTATTGGCTAAGATAGTGATTTTCAAATTAAATAGTAGAATAAATAGAAATTGAAATCTGATTATGAGGGAACACCCCAGATCTAATTTCTTCATAATGCATTAGCCAATATGCATTCACATTTTTGCAATGCAATGTTTCAATTATTTCACAAATGTAACTTTTCATTCGTAAATTTCGGATTGACAGCATAAAAACAATTAAAATAATAATCCACAAATATTCGGCATGAGATATAGACACTGGTTAACAGATTGGGTATTTGCTTTTAAAATATCATTCTTCAAAATTAAAGTTCACTGAAAATGAAACACTTTTCCTATAGCAAGCTGTATGATTGACAATGGTGGCGGTGCAGGCAAAATGTATGCTCAACACAAATTCTGCAAGCAAAACCCCAAAACAAAATTCCACTTTGTATGTGCGACATCTGATTTAAACGCAAGCTATGACCAAGTCATCAATAAATAAAACATGGAACACAAAAGTAAGCATCACTGCTACACACTAAGCATCACTGGTACATCAACAAGTAAAAATTATTGCAGAACGTTCAACTTTCCAATGCAGTGTACATTCAAAAAAATGATCTGCCAAACGCGGAAAATGTATCCGTCTCGAACGCAGCACCGTCGATCAGAGAAATTGCAGTTTTCTGTTGACCCCCAACAATTGGCGCTAAACGACGTATATACTTGACACACAGGGTTGGGGAGATTACTTTTTTAAATGGAATCGCTTACAGGTACAAGTTACTCATTAAAAATTGTAATATGTAACGTCATCCCATTACCACATCTCAAGAGTAAAGTAAGTGATTACATTGCGTTACTTTTAGATTACCTTTAAATACAATCACATCAAGAACGTCATGCTTTCGGGTGCTTAATTTTAAAATGTGTTTTAATCGTAATATTTTAATTCTTAAGTTTTTATTTTCAAGGCTACCATCCTCGGGGGCCGCATTGTGGGTTGACACCCTTAGTGACTTGGTTGTTACCCACATGCCTGTATAAATGCGGTCGCGGGACTCGGATTCCAGATTCCCCCATGCTCCTGAATGGGCTCCTCCACGTGGGGGCGCCCCATCATGACAATAATTACACAAATGCAGGTAATCCCCTATTCCAAATGTAACTTATCTAGATTACGTATAACATAAAATTACATATAACATAAAATGTAATTGTAAGAGAATACAGTTACTATCTCTTGTAATGTGCACCCAACCCTGCTTACACAGTATATAGTCATACGTATACGGCATACAATATATACAGCATATAGCAATATGTATACAGTATACAATACAGATATACAGGTGTGGTTTGTTGTCCCACCTGTCCATGCTCTTTTTAAACTTCTAATATCTAAAGCCACACATTGCATATAATAATATAGCTGTGACAATGAAAAGACATTCAAACTGAAAAAATAAAAATAATGGCATGAAATGACAACAGATGAACAATCATGGAGACAAGAGACTTGAGTGGCCACGCCCGCCCACGTCCCCCCAGGTTCCCTCCGAAAAAATCGAAAATAAAACGAAATAAAAGAAAGAACCCAGAAACATTCTACCGCCTCAAAAAAAAAAAAAAAACTTGGTTTTTCAGTTCGGCTTTTATCTCCAGAACGTTCTTCGGTGCTATCGATGTCCTTTTGTTTTTGTTCCGTTTTTTTGTTTTTTTCCAACACTCGCCATGATGGACAGTATATTCTAGAACACTGGTGCTAAACTCATTTTAGCTCTGGGGACCAATTGAGAAAAGTCTTTTTCCAATTGGGCTGGACTGGTAAAATCATTGCATAATCATTTCAAAATAACAGCAACTTCCACCATATTTTTTCTGCATGACGACGTGGTCACAGAACGAAAGGTAACTCGTAGATGTCAATGGCGAGTCCTAAGTCCATGCGCCCTTAGACCACAGTATTGAGAACCAGCCAGATTCTAGCCGCTCCCACTGTGCAGTTTACTTGCCTAACTGAATTGCCATTGCAGCATTTAATATTCTAATGGGGCCATTCAGAACAGAAATTGGTTTCATTCAAAAATTGGTATTTTCATAAACCTGATCTCGAAGACTGATCTGGCTATATGTTTAACACTCATGTTCTAGAAGAAACTGAGCCGTGGAGGGGAAAAAAGGAGAAATTTAAGCAGCTTTCCAGGTTTTTTTTTCCATTCCCCTTCTGTCAGCGATTTGTTGTAATGTCAAGTACAGGCTCACTGGTAGCTGTACACCACCAGCACTGACATGGAATACTAATGCCCTCGGAAGTCGAGTTTACCAGCCTGTGTACAACTTAACCTCAAATACAGCAGCAAAACAATCATTGCAAATGGTTTTAAATGCCACCATATTCTTAGCTTCGGGTAAGTGACTTTTCACTCTCAAAAATGAATGTTTTAGTAAACGGTCCACACTGAAAAAAATGTTTTGTTTAGAATTGGAATTGTTGTCTCTGGAATTGGATGTCATTTGTAGGGCCCTCAATTGCAGGCTACCGGATTCATCTTTGAATAAAATGAGTATGACTTTTTGTTCCAATTGGAAGCAATTTTCAAAGTAAATGTCACCATGTTTTAGTTTAGGGTAAGTGACTTTTAACTCGCAGAAATGAACTTCCTGTAAATGACACACAATTTTGCTTAGAATCAGAATTGTAGCCTTTGGAATTGAATGCAATTTGCAGACCCCTCCATTCCCAGATGAGCAACATAAATATCTTAACATTTTTCTCCAATTCGGAGAACCCATTTTGAAAGTGAAAAGACTTTTCTCATTCATGCATATCTACTAACAATTGGTATCAATACAGGGGACTCTATTGGACTTTTCACACCTGAAACGCTTCCCTATCATAGCCGTTGACGCTGCTCTATTCCAGCGATGCCATCAGATCCACAGTTTTAACACACGTATCCAAATCCTAAACTTTCAGCAGGCTCTCACCATCGCATCCTTATGTAACGTCACGAGAAGTGACCAACCGTTGTGAATTTTTTGGGGTCGATGCAAATAACAGAATTTAGAGAGTGGCCAGGCCTTAACTTGCTACGTAAGTATTACTAATAAGTTAATAATTTAGCAAATAATTAGACTGATAAAATGAATGGTAAAATCGAATATTGCATTAACCAAATGTTGACACCCGTAGTAAAAAAAAATCAGCCAATATATATCGGTGCCCGATCTACCGGCCATGTCTGACAACATGAAATTATCCAGCCTGACTCCTTTTCAGACGCTAACTTGTGGTTCTGTGACAGCTGACTTTGAACAGACAACCTCTGGACGCGCATGTTCCAATATTTGTGGATCATTTCTTACCCTCTTACCCTCAGCGTTGTGAGGGTTCTACCAAGACTCACGTAAAACTGACTCATTCTGGCCGGCGTTTTGACGCGCCTGCCCTTTTCTCTCTTATTCCAGTTCTGCAGCTTGGCAGATTATTAAAATATAAATGTTCTGACGACGCCACACAGAGACACCCGTCCGAGGGAGAGAGAGAGAGAGAGAGACAGAGAGAGAGCACATGAGAAAATTAATTTAGGTGCCTCAAACTTTCCACACGCATTTGCGCTCTATGAAATCCGAACTCCTTAAAACGGCCTTGAAACGACATGATTTTCCACTTATATTGTGCAAAATCATATGAATGATTGGTCTATAATTTACAACTTTATATCCTTTAAAAGTTCATTCATTAATTCTCGGCCCTGGAAAATATCTTATATACGCATTACAAATTCAGTACTAGCCCTACTTTGGAGCAGCTTGTTGAAAGTTTCACTCTCCTTCTCAAAGGCTTGAAGAAGTGCTTGACCGCTTGTTAAAAATGCCTCCTACGGAAGGCGGTCGAAGAACTCAGCGGAGCGTCAAGTGTGAAAAGCCTAAGACGGCTCGCACATGGGGCAGGGCGGAAGGACAAGATGTGAGCGGTGGAAATGGCTGAAAAAGTATGCGGACAAAATAATGACGACAGAGACGATAAAAGCTTGAACGCAACATGGATACAGAACGTTACGAAGCACGGCACGACACCAACACCACACGAGACATGCAATAGAAATGTGTAAATAGCGAGGAAACACCTAAATCGACCTGCAACTGATTCATCGATGATAATCCATTATTGAATTAATCGGCAACTAATTATATTATCGATTTAATCGACCTTGATTAATCATTTCCTTGTTTGGTCCGTCCTCCACTCAAATGTGTTGAACATATGTTGTTCAACGTTTGCGACTTTGCAATATCAATAATGTTTCAGGTTAGTAAACCTTCCGATTTTGCGCAGCAGCTCAGTCTGTAAAGAGTGAGTCCACTAGAAAGCACACAAGAATCGGGGGGTTCTCTCTCCTCACCGGGAGATTTGCTGCAAGTGTTTCACCCCTTTTCCAGCTAATTTTGAATACAGCTGGAAATAGTACGGAAGGGCCAAAAAAACAAAGAAATAATTGTTCCGATTTCGAAGGGAAAATAAACCGATTAATCGTCAGTAAAAAAATTAATCGATTAATCGATGCTCAAAATAATCGTTAGTTGCAGGTCTACACCTAAAGGGAGGCTCTAGGAGCTGTTGGCTTAAAGGGGGGCAAAAACATTTTAGTAGAATAAGGAAGAATGTGTCACTCCAGAAACATTTAGTGACATGAAATCTTTCAGTGCCTTCATCCTTTAGTAAACACATTCACTGCTAAGAATGCCAAAATACATATTTTTAGAACGCAGAAAATCGTAATCATCATTTTTTTCCTAGAAAGTAGAGATCCTGTTTTTTTTTTTACATTATATGTTACTGTGTTCAGATATGAACATTTTTTCCGTATTTAATACACTGAAAGAGTTAATGCTAATTCAATTTAGGTAAAAATTACAACAAATAGTCCAATCTTTAGAGTTTTGTTATTTATCATCTAAACTATCTAAAATGTTCACGTAGAACTACATAAATGCAATCAAGGAATTTTGGAGCGTGTTTGCGCTGGTGACAAACATATAATTTTGTTGCATCTGCAACCAGCCACTTACATATATCAAGATTATAGTAATTGTAATTTTTTTTTTCAAGTTTGCTGGAGTGACAATTGTGCTTGGAGTCCACACAATTAGGGGTTGACCTTTAGTGATGGAGATGATCACAAAACGGAACAAGGATCTAGGAGGCGCTGATCAGATTTCCCACAACACGCTGAACAACTCAATCAAATCTGTTTGGAAAACCTGACCGTGCCTGTACTGCTACTGTTGAAGCCATACACAGTAGCGTTTAGACATCGACTCAGAATAGATGGAAATGCAATAGCTACCTAGACTAAATGTAACAGCAGAAAGCAAAACATCGAGAACAGAGGTTGTTCTTATTACACATTCAACATGCTTTAACAGTCCTAAAAGCAAAGTACAGAATCACCATTTTCATCATTTTTTGATCATTTCTTCTTCAAAAAAATGGTTTTCTTCAAATATTCTCCAAGGCAGTTCGGAGAGTGTTGGTCGATGGTTGGGGCTTCTGTTTTAGCTTTCTCTCAACGTTTTTTTTTTTTTCTACTAAGGTTGATTCCCAGAGACGATGCCAGAGTCCGGCGGGCGACACAGAGTGGTCAGGCAGGTGTTCAGTGGTCGAGACTCGAGAGGGTCAGAGGTGGGGGAGACGCCAGCTGGAAGGAGCTCAGGAAGTGGTCATAGAGGAAGGGTCGTTCCACATCGCCGCCACATCCCTGAACCTGGAGACGCAGGCGGCAGGGTTAGGAACACGTTTAATGTACAGAAATGGCAGGTAACCAGATATGGGCAGAGTAGCCATAACAATTACTTAAGTAAAAGTGTTGTTACCTCAGCAAAATATTACTCAGGTAAAAGTCAAAAGTAGTCATCCAAATAGTTACTCAAGTAAAAGTAAAAAAGTATTCCACAAAAAAGTTACTTAAGTAGTGAAAGTACTGAGTAACTTTCGCTAAAAAAAATGAAATAAATTAGAACAAATTCTCTTTTCAAAGTGTAATTGAATGCCCCTCATTGATTCCCAGAAATCACCCTGCTTTTCATATCCTCATGGAAGAAGTAATTTGTGTATGTGTGTAATATTAGAGAGAGAAAGAGCCCGAGAGAGAGAGAGAGACAGAGAGAGAAAATGCCCGAGAGAGTGTCCGAGAGCCCAACAGTTCCCAA
>OMKY01213545.1:0-10508 GCA_900302395.1 Bregmaceros cantori | reverse complement strand
GCGGACAAACTCGTTCTCCTCCTCGCTTCGAATGGTCAGAATGTTGGCATTGGCATCTGGAACACACACACACACACACACACACACACACACACACACACACACACACACACACACACACACACACACACACACACACACACACACACACACACACACACACACACACACACACACACACACACACACACACACACGAACTTATAGTTGAAAATAATTTGCACACACACACAGTGTATGTGTGTGAACTTATAGTTGAAAACTATTTGCTGGACATCGCTACAGTATTGTGCCGACTTGCCCCAACAGAAATTTGATTTTACAGCTTTTTTGCTCATAATTTATGAGAACAGAAAAGATGATGAATATGAATAAGTTCCAGCCCTATATAAAGCTCTCGCACATCAGCCTAACAAAACTCCGCCTCGAAGGATTAGTAGAAGGTAAAGAAGCAGAGGGAGATAACCCAAATGCTGGCAGCATATACAAACTCAACCTGCCCACCCCAAACCGAACACTGGATCGGTGCCTCTGTAGAAGGACGGTGCATGTTGGTGCAGATTCTGCTGCAAGTGGAGATATGAGGAAATATGATGACTATGGCTCTCTGTTTGTAGCAACGCATATCAGTAAGGCAGAATGGACAAACAACTGGTCACTAAGTTACCAGCTACAACCAAACGTCACATCCATTCTTTCCACATGATGGAGAAATTTGAGCAGTGGCAGAGGACACTATGGGTACCAGGGACACGGGAACCAAACTGGACAAGGTTGTGTCCAGAATGACCCTCGCAGTGCCAAAATAGAGACAGCTGGACAGTGAAACCAAACACTGGAGGCAACACAGTGTTAGGAATGTCAGGACCACTGTACTCACCAAAAAGTTATATACTGAACATACCAATGGTCAGAAGAGAGAATCACGGGGAGCGCAATGGCAGAGTGGTTATCGAGCGCGCCCCCCGAACCATACGTCGAGCAGTGCCCTATGTTCTAATCCACTCTCTGGATTTTCTGCAATGCCTCCCACCCTCCCAAGGTTCAAAGAAGTGAGAATCACACATCTTTTTGATAAAAGGTAGAGCTACCAATTACTTCAATAGTCAATTAGTTGCTGACCATTGAAACTACTAAATACAAAATACTTACAGCTGGCAACAATTTATCTTGTCAATTTGTAGTCTAGTCAAATGGGATTCTTAAGCAACAAATGTAAACAATTAGTGTGGATCAATATTAGGGGTAATATCAGCGCAAAATGCTGACAATAACAATTCCTTGGCAATCATTACATTAGCTGATTAATTTTATTATGTCGACTAATCGTTGCACTTGCACCCCTAATATTTTTACATCCACAGATATTTGCCAGATTGGGCCTTCCAAAATCTTAATTAAGAAAAACATCATGCAATACAAACGAAATAGGACACACATCCACTTACCAAATTGTTTTATATT
Organism: Bregmaceros cantori; assembly: GCA_900302395.1. Taxonomy (NCBI): domain Eukaryota; kingdom Metazoa; phylum Chordata; class Actinopteri; order Gadiformes; family Bregmacerotidae; genus Bregmaceros; species Bregmaceros cantori. Next base: position 9,044 of record OMKY01213545.1, on the reverse strand, counting down.
ATGACTTATTTTGCCAAGTCTATGTTAATGATGAATGATAATGGACCAGTGAAATGGTGCATTCTCTGTACAGTAGATCATGTTCTTTCTATGCGATTTGCCAGTTTCTAATTTGTCATCCATCGTATGACGTGGATCTGGAACGTGTGAATTGCGTTAGATAATGGTTTTAAATGTTTGATGTCAGGCCAAGTGTAGATTGTGTTAACTTTAAACCTGCCGTGTACATTTACAGCACTTTTATTTTTAACTTGCCACCATCACACCAAGCACGGCAGGGGGCACGCTACGAAACAAGATACACTCACCAAGGCTCTAAATGCTCAAAGTCTGAGGTCAGCTCTGCAAAATGATGCATGTCGGATTATTTGAATTATTTTTCAAAATTTACTCCATTACCCAGTAGAATTACTCCACTAAAAATGTCATGCCTCGCGTTTGACATTTCAATTTTCTAGTATTAGCATGGAAGAGCCGACTCCTCTGTGCTAATCCATAACATATTTGGTTTTCACGCAACCTTACTTATCTTTATTGTATCGTCTGTGTTTTTGTTGGACTTAATAGTATCCAGGATCTAAGAGAATGGGTGGCATTGGAAAGAACATATTCAACACGTGCGGAGGGGCAAACAAGTTAACGATTACATCGCTGCCGATTATCTCGATTATCAAATTAGTTTGTGGCTATTCCAATAAGCAATTCATCAGTTGCAGTTCTACTCTAGAGCCCGACAAAAGGTCCAAGCCTTGTTTGCCTTTCTACACTGACATTCTTCAAGCCCCATTGTGCGTTTACACTAGCAATACGAATAATAGGCATTTAACACTCAAACAAAAAGGCTTTGCCTGAAGACCACGATAAGAGACCCTCAGTGTCATAACCATTTGGGAAATTGTGGATGGCCAAATGGTGACGCAAGAAACCTAACAATACCGTCCGTGCCGTGAGAGCAGCCGCCCTGGAGGCTAGTCACCAGCCTGGTTGCTATAGCAGCCACCAGGGGAGGAGGCTTTAACCATCGCACTTCCTTCAACCAGGAGAGGAGGCTTTAACCATCGCACTCAATTTAACCAGGAGAGGAGGCTTTAAACATCACACTCCCTTTAGCCAGGAGAGGAGGCTTTAAACATCACACTCCCTTTAACCAGGAGAGGAGGCTTTAAACATCACACTCCCTTTAACCAGGAGAGGAGGCTTTAACCATCACACTCCCTTTAACCAGGAGAGGAGGCTTTAAACATCACACTCAATTTAACCAGGAGAGGAGGCTTTAACCATCACACTCAATTTAACCATTACACTCCCTTTAACCAGGAGAGGAGGCTTTTTTAACCATCACAGTCCCTTTAACCAGGAGAGGAGGCTTTAACCATCACAGTCCCTTTAACCAGGAGAGGAGGCTTTAACCATCACACTCCCTTTAACCAGGAGAGGAGGCTTTGTCTCGATAATTGTACACAATCAAGTCACTCAACACTAGGGGTGCAGTGATTACTCAACAGACCAAGCATAGTTCCCTCAGGAGCAGTTTCTTCACAGAAATCTGAGATTGTGACAAAACAACCTGTATCCGTTATTGTACCCAAAAAAATGTTCAAGTGTTCACTCGACTCCATTTCCCTGCATATTGATGATTAAATCTGAATAAATAGTGTCTAATAAAGACAGAATTGTTTAAAAATGTGAATATGAAGACAAATCTATCTTGTTATTATGGTCAGAGAACCAATTTTGACAATACAGTATTCAGAGATTACAAGATAAAACCCTTGAAATTGTTTGCTGTGAATATTTTGTGTATTTTCCAACGGATTTGTTTCAATAATCTGCGACTAATAGACTTACTTTTCAGTTATTTGCAGACCGACTTTTACACTTATTTTGTTCATATAGAGAAAGAGCTGCAATTTTTTACGTCTTTTAATTATTTAATTCCAAAGATCATGACCTCAAAAAACGTTTTGATGTCATGTCTTTTTAGGCAGTGCAACATATATGGAGGAAATGGGGCAGGCCGTTTCATAGACCGAGGCAGAATAGAATGACATTATTAACATTAAAAAAATATTAATTATAAAAAGACTCATGTAAACGTGAGTTACAGTGAAGATATTACAATGGGAACCACCAATGTAGTTAATTATTAAAAGTACAGTACGTAGTAACACTGCACATTTGTAGTGTACCGACGTTGTAACTTCCGCGTAAAATGTCCTACAAAGCAACGATGAAACCTGAGAATGAACGTCGCCAACACATATATATCCCCGGTATCCAAATAACGTCACCACGGTCCCTTCTCTGAGATATGTTGCCTAAACATGTGTGTCTACCCATGTTTAAACTGTGGGGATATAGTTCTTTACATTTCTGGGGCAAATTTGGACATTAACGAGTTCATTCGCGATCCGAAAGGATCTTGTGATCACGATCGTTCATAACGCAGACAAACCCCACATGATGGAAGACGGTCATCGGTCCGTGATGATAACCACACGCCAAGCGCCTGGCACGAGGCACAATAGACATTATGAAGATAATCCACGTAATCCCAATAGTGTCATGATGAGGGAGGCGCTGCGTGCAACCGTTAGCTCCACGCGCGTGTGTGTGCGTGTGTTCAACTCGCGGAGCATTTGTTGCTTTGCCCGTCGGTGTGTGTTGACCCGTGTGCGTGCGCGTTTTGTTGTTTAATACCCACCGTTTCTTCCCTCCACTCATATGAGGACAACGTGGTTCGACGGGGGTTAAGGTCTCCTACAGTTGATTACACATACATTATATAAACGCCATTTACTTGGATAGTTTGCGAAATAAACATGTGTAAAGTTGCCCATTCAAAGACACGCTCCCTGAAAGTTGTACAGTTATCTCACCGTATTTGTTGGGCTCTCGGTTGTACTCCAGGATGGGCAGCCCGGGGTGCCCCCGGGGCCCGGGGTCCCCCTCCGGAGCTGGGTCGCTGGTCACCTCTTCTGGGGGGCTGGCGTCACCGGGGGTTCCGGCTGGGGACTCCCCTCCATCGGCAACTCCAGCAGGGGACTCCCCACTTGTAGCGTCTGCCTGGAGCGTCCCTCTTCCGACGCCTCGGTCTGGGGGCTCCCGTTCCTCGCCCTGGCTGACGGGCACAACCACGAACCGCTCACCCATGGTCCTTTCCCTGCGCCGGTGGAAGTTTTGTGAGGTTTATCGTGGCCAAAGGTGATGTTTGGCGCGGCGGACGGCAATGGTTGTTGCGGTCTGAAGTGGGTGTTAACGGCGTGCGCAGCCGCTCCTCCGGCGGGCTCGAGGAGCACACATTGGGCCGCACGCCAGCACGAGGATTGGAGGATTGATTAGAGGCCATGGCCCGCCTCCACTGCGTGCCCATTGGCTAGTAAGCGTGCGCAGTACTTCCAATCTTATTATTTTACCATTGATTTAGGAGTATAGTCGATTTTACAAAACCCACCAATACAAAACAAACAAAAACACATTTCTTTCCAATAGTGAACAAGAGAGCCATTGTTGGATTGAAGGGTATTTGTGGATTTAATGCAGCATTATGCAACTTTTTGTCATTTTATTTGAAGTTAGCCAAACCTTAGATCATATTTTTCATTGTAGAGTCAGTTGTGCACAAAATTGTTTTCAAGCTGACTCTTTGAACATGCATACGTTACGTATACATTTCATCACTTTCATCAGTTCTAAAGCTTGTGAAAATCAATGACGAATAATAGAAAAATATTCGTGACAATCAACAAAGAACAGTATTAAATGATCACATTTCAAAATGGAAAACTTGGATAAGCGCCTGTGTGAGTTGACATAACTCACTGCTAAGCCATCTGGAAAAACAGTGTTATAAACATCACTGGGAGGAAATTGTGAATGCTTTGTGACTTTTCGTGAAATCGGAATAAATGAATGGAAACAGGCGAGTGACCATTTTGTGCGACTCCATCGCATTGCGAGTTGAGTGGCGTCATACAAAGGAATATCTCTGTGGACCAACTGAAATGTATAGGAAGCAGCATGATCGATTGAAGTGGTGCATACCTTGCGCAGTATGCTACCCTAAAATATTGGAAATGCCATTCGCCATTTTTCCCTGCGTTTCCAAAACCACAGAAAAAAAAATCTTCATTTAGATTTAGTAAATGTATTTAATGTTGTATTTTTAATATCGTTTGCACGCCACCATCACACATTTTTCTTTGGGGCACCTTTTGTGTTGACCATTCATCACAACTTCTTCAACCAATGTTCTTGGCTCATTTTTTAGGTAAATTTTTTTAGTGCCATGGGTGTAACATAAGGGGAAACAAACTTGTGTGTGTGTGTGTGTGTGTGTGCTGTCTATAGTGCATCTGTGACATGCCCTGGGGATCTTGTTAGCAAACTGCTAGCATCCCCAGTAGGCACGGTGTAACCTGAGGGCAAGACTCTCTGCCCTACAGTCAAAGCCAATGCCATTTTGCATTGCCACCAAAAGGAGTAGAGATGCACCATCTATACTAGATCCTTTGATTTTTATGTTTAACATAGTTTCTATTCATTATTTGATATTCACTATTTACTATGTTTTATTATTGAATTGTTCATCTTTACATTGTTTTCTTTTTCAATGGTTTTGTTGTTGTTTCCATTTCCAGCTTTTATTCAGGATTAGCTTGAAACGGGTGAAGAAGGGCCGCAGACGAAGAAGGGGGGCAGACGTGGAAAAATCCTGCCAGTGAAGCGAATTCACGACTCTCCGCGGATTCCGACTCTCTATGCAGGATTTGCAACGCTCTACCTAACTGACTGAGCCTCTGGGGTGAACCTTAACTATTTGAGTTGGTTTCATATGGTCATACGTTTTGGCATTGCCCATAGTATACCATGCAAAAAAAAGAAAAATAGTGTCCTAATGTGGCACTGTCAGTTGCCTAAGGTGGATCAGTGAAATGTAGTGTTGAATAGTTGAACTTAATGTTAGACACATTACCATAGTTGGCTTTTACCATAGTTTCACTGACCTTCATTAGTTTAGGTGGGAGCCAGAGCTACTAGATCTTAGGTGTCCCACATTAGGCAGTGGTCCACATTAGGGCAATCCAATCTACAGTGCACAAAGCTATCAAAACGTTTGCTGCCCCCCAAGTTGCGACGTCACGATGCCTGAGCCCTATCTGTAAATAACAACCTTGATCCATACCCAATAATATGGCGGAATTGGCACTGTAGAAGGAAGTACGCTTTATTCCCATCGTATTAATGTGTTGAACTGTATGGTAATTACACAATATTGTCCATCTAAAATCAGTTTTGTTATCTTCTAACATGTACTTAATCAGTATATAAATCAGTATTAATCAGCATCTATAAAATAGTTACCATTTAATGATCTGGGAATGTCCTTCTAATTACATAATTAAGGTGGATTGCCCTAATGTGGGCCTTTGCCTCTAAGCTCCTCCCTAAACTAATGAATGAAATTTAAACTATGGTAAAAGTAAACTATGGTAATGTGTCTAACATGAAGTTCAACTTGTTAACACTACGTTTCGCTGCACCAAATTAGGCAACTGACTGTCCTTCATTAGGAAGTTGCAAAAAAGGGCCCAAATTTGGGCAATCCACCCCACTTTATATTTACATGATAATCATTATGTATTTACATGTTTATAACGGCACTGTTAAAGGAAGCGTTACCTACTGGAGTTTGGGCCTAATCTCTTTCTGATGAAGGTTGCACAGCCACTGAAGTACACCACCATACCAATAAGCTGTAGTGTAGCTTTAAAAGAACAGGGCCGAAAGCCACAAGCACTCCAGTGTGTGAGAATGCGTCTTCTGCATTGTGCTGTCAATGACTCAGAGCATGTCTTGCTTCCCCATGAGAGTGCGTTTTTGTTTTCCATTCTATAATCTCTCTGGTCAGGCCAGAGCCATGCGTGTGCGACGCTATGTGTGTGAGTGTGTGTGTGACGGCGTGTGTGTGAATGTAGCCACCACTTGTAAAAAAGACAAGTACATTTTGTCCTCAGCAGGCCTATTGCAAAGAGAACTCACAGCTTTACAAGGTCACTCAAGTTACTAGGAATCCCTTGCTAGGGTTTTGGGAACTCCTTGGTATGCTCCATAGACTGTAAAAAAAGGGGACATCACGGTAAGTCCAATGCTTGAAGCCAGCTTCCTCATTGAGTTTTGCCTCGGGTGGGCGGAGCTGGGTGCAGAAAACAGAGCCCTATGGGATTTCCAAAACAAATATTCAAATTTAGCCACCTGTTTCAATCCATTTAAACCCTGGGGCAAATTTATGTTTTGATTTATATTGCCGGGTATGCCCCGTGTTAATTGTATGAGGGAGGTCATAATTCTACAAACGCGTCAGATTTGGCGTTGTTCATTTTTTTAATTTGGCAGGGCGTGGGGGAGTGGGGGGGGAGTGTCCCTGGGCAGTGGGCTTGAGCGCTATGCTAGTGGTACACCGGTCGTTTCTCCTGCAACCGGTGAGTACATATTTCATCAGGCTATATTTTTACCCTATACAGAGGACTCAAGCCGCGTCTCATTATAGCCAAACAGTCTCATAGTGGTCTACAACGTGGCCTTGCCTGGGCGCTACCGGTTAACATGCTAGGCTAGCAGTTATATGATCATCGGGAGTTATTCAGACCATACGTTGATATCATTAGGCATAATTCTCTACACATGCACAATATTTTGAAACGGGGGTCTCCAAACCTCCCTGTACCACCCCGGACATACAGGTACTTTCTCAACATGGCAGAGCCCATAACCCCCATATTACGACTTCCGGCATCTTCAACCCAAGTCTGTTCACGGCAATGGCATGACGTCAAGCACATTGCGTCTATTTAATATACAGTCTATGTTATTCTCTGAGGAAGGGGAAACAATATTCTTTTTCTGAATCAGAATCAGAGGTACCAGTGCATAGGACGTAATGCAAAGAGCAAGAATTAGAAGAACAGAAACGGTATGCAATAATATGTTTTTAGTTTGTTAGGAGCAGGCCAATGGTCTTACTGTAGGGCAGTCAGTTCACGGCAGTCTGGGGTAGTCAGTGGGGGTGGGTGTTGAGTGCAGGAGGTTAGCATAGTGAGTGGCATTCAGTAGCTGTGTGGTAACGGGGTAGAAACTGTACTTATGACGTGAGGTTTTGGTTCTGATGAACCAGAACTTCCTATCAGAAGGGAGTGGTGTGATGGCTGGCGCAGGAACGGTCTTCAGTTTGTGCTCTGCACATCAGAATCAAGTTTTTTGCAATTGTCAATGATACAAAAGCACATACTAGGAAACAACAGAACACAGAGCAAGTTAGGTTGCCTCCGAAGAAATCAGCTAAAACCAGCAGCAAGCAAATAAATAAAAGTTTTTTAAATGACCGCAATTTGGTTGTGGAAATGATTAGCTGCTTCACTGGGGCTGAGCTAAGAGAATAACATCCAAATGTCTTGTTTCTCGAGTTTTGCAACCAATGATTTATGCTAATTCTGTGTGAATGTGTTTGACGTTTTTTCTCCCTCTTTCTACCTGCATCTGGTATTGAAGAAAACATTTTGTACATTTAGATCATGACCGTGCAAGCCGGGTTCGGGATCATTGTGAGATAAATAACTTTATGAGAGGCATGAACGATGGAATATGCAATGGTGGTGCATGCTGATTAAGGTCTCAAATAAATGAGAAGGTCAATTGTCCTTTATAAACAGCAATATCTGATGTTACCTCCAGTGGTGTAGTGGGGATTTTCAAAGTGGGGGTACACTATTCATGACATCATTGATTTCACTGTCATCACTCGACATTTCTGACCAAAAAAAGGACAGTTGGAATTTTTTCATTGAGGATGGGATTTGGTGTCGGAAGAATGTGATTTCTGACATAAAAATGTATGTTTTTCTGAGTTCCCTTTTACTTCGAATCATTTTTTTTCCTTTCTGTCAGTGTTTTGTTTATCGGATTGTACTTTGCATAGCTATGTAATGTTTGATTGGGGGGTGGTGGCGTTCAATGATTACGTACCAATAGTTCTCATACACAGAATTATTGAAGAGACCTGAAGAAATCCACACAGCTGGTCTCCCTTCGGGCCACACTGCTAAAAAACCCTTTCCTCATTTTTGTCTTGTTTTCAGGAATGAAGGAAAACACAAAAGTCACTGGGCGTGGCGGCAAATGACTAACAGATGGGTGTCATCAGTTACACTTGCTGTGTTAGATCTGGAGTAACTACACCAGTTTATATTGTGCCGCATAATAAGTGTATGTTAATCTCTTTACAATCTACTGCTCCACTGATTACTACCTTAGGGTGGGCATGGGCACGGAATATCACCTCTCAATCTACCTCTCCCATGGTGAATACCACCTCTCAATCTACCTCTGAACGAGGAAATTACACGTGTGATGCAACCACTCAGGCGCATACCACTAGCCCTCCGGGATGATGTGTCAAAGGAATTGGATTGATTGGAGGGACGGTATCATAGAGCCAATCAACGCATCTCCTTGGGTATCCAACCTAGTAATTAAAAAAAAAGAAATATATATATATATCGAGATACAGGTGATGGGATTCCTGCTGGGCATTGCTGCCTGACGCACCTCCTCCAGTGCCCTTCGAACAGGTGGGCTGTGACTCCTCACCGAACACCTCTGTCGGCCTAAGCGGGTCATCAGCTGGGGACCACCATTCATTGACGTTTCGCTCCTTTAACCCCAGTACGTCTCCTGGTGGCGGAGCGATGGCAGGGATTTCTCCAAGCCACCCCCGCTGATGCCCTATGCGTTTGCCCCCCAACTCTTGTGCTTCCTCCTTAGCCACAGCCAGAAGCTGCCTTTCTCTGCCTCCTCAGCCAGCTCTTTCATGCTTTCGATGCCCTGCTCCTGTGCATCCCAATCGCAGTAGGCGGGCAGTTGACGAACCCACGAAGCCCCTACACCCCACCTCCACAGGGCAGATGACAGCTTTCCAGCCTGCCTCCCTGCACTCTGCTGCCAGGTCGGAGTACTTGGCTCGCTTCCGCTCATAAGCAGCCTCCAAC
>OMKY01213544.1:0-11316 GCA_900302395.1 Bregmaceros cantori | reverse complement strand
TCCCCACACACAGACACAAAATTTTACGTTGTTAATACAGCATAATACATATATAATTGAACAACAATAATAATAGCCAACTGGACATTTTGCGCTCCTTTGCCTTTCTGTACAATTAACGAAGGGTTCGTATTCATTCTTTAGAACAGAGCGCGTCAGCATTGTGTACCGCAGACTGTCGCGCTACTCTCCGTTGTGCATCACGATCAGACTGGAAGCGCAGAAACTGACAGTGGCCGCATTGCGTGTGAAAGGGCAGCGAAGCCAGCGTATTCGTAAACAATATCAGCTTCCTCCATGCGAACCGGCGTCGTTAAACTTCCAGACGTGTCGGCAACTCTAACCATCTGGCATTCTTTTAAATGTTTAAATTATTATTAAATGTTTACGAAGCGAAGAGACAGAGACTAGGTGAGAGAGATAACGAGAGAGAGACGGAGAGAGAGACAGACCGCGAATGGGGGGGGGTGGGCGCGCTGCCGACACGAGCGCCGTCTCGTCAACATATAATGTTCAAACGAACGCACAGCTATAACACACACACGGTAAGTGCGGCGATGCACTTAAAGGCAGCGTGCATGTTTTTTTTTAGACAGGAGACAAGAAACTGCGGTTAAAACCGTACCCCTCGCGGCCTATTAACCGCAAGGGGACGCACCGCGGTTAACCTACTTTTGCGGTTTATTGTACAGCCTTAATATCCATCCATCGCATTATTGTCGCTGTTGTTTCTGATTTAATCCTCTCACTGTCTCTAAAATCCCCCCCCCCCCATTTTTCCTGGGGGGCAGGGGGGGGTATTTGAGAGACAGTGAGAGGATTAAATCGGAAACTGGACTGAAGAGTCGGGGAGGAATTGCAGAAAAGCCGGGGAGGGGATGAGAACCTGCGGCTCTGCTCAACCTGTGGTCCGGGGGACGTGCTCCATAACCACTCCACCACCGCACAAATTATTATTAATATTGCAAACTTTTTTTCTGTTCGCTTTGAATGGCGACTGGCATTAAGAACAACAAATAGTAAACATGTTTGAGAGGGCCAAACAAGGAAACGATTAATCACTGGCAATTAATCGATTATCAAATTAGTTGGCGATTATTTCGATAATTCCAGTTATCAATGTATGCGTTTCCTCTCTCATGCATTTGTTGTTGTTCGAATTCGTGACCAATGCCAACTCATCTTATTATTGTTATTTTGGGTGTATTAGTGTATTTGCGCATATGTGCTCTGTTACATTCAAAGTTGTAAACGGTATCTAGAAATAACATCTTTTTTCAGCTCTCCATTTCTGCAAAATACAAAAAGCTGTTATTGCTTTTTCCATAAGCATGTGTTAAAGATAATAACGTGACAATACTTATGTGATGTAGTTGCATAACTTCTCGAACAAAATGGTCCCATTGCAGAAGAATTGTGGTTTTGCACCTGGGGATGTGAAGTTGTGTTCTATTAGTAGAGTTATAGCATAGCCCCACCCATGTGCAATGGCTCCTTTATTCAAGTCAATGAAGATTCACTTTTTCATTCAGAGATCAGGCGGGACAAATATCAACCCCCTGCATTTCGAGGGAAAACTCGTCTATCAATAAAGTGAAAAAGAATGGCACTTAATAATATAAATAATAGTTCCGATGTGAAATTATCGATTCATATTCAGTAAGAAATACCGATTAAATCAATGAAGAAAATAATAGTTAGTTGCAGCCCTATTGTACACATTGTGACATCTTTATTTTTTTTTACATTTATTTCCTGCACGTGTAAAAGTAGATCAAGATTTACCAGTTTGAGTTAATTGCGAACAACAGCATATCATGATCTTAAAAAGTGAACCCCCGGGATTTAATAACAACAACGACAATAATAATCTCACTGTCTTGTAGTCAAGTACAAGCAATACGGTTCGAAAAACGTGTCAGTGTGTTAAATATGAACTAGAAACGTTAGCATGAGTGTTTTACTTCGGAGTTTTTAAAGTGACAATGGTAACTTTCGATGGACTCCATGATAATGGGATCGGAGTGCTCACCGCCTTGTAGACCCGCGGGTGTTTCTTCTGGAGGTGCTTGCGGAGTTCCCGTGTGCCTTTGCCGGGGAGGATCACCGAGCACTGCGCTACCGTGCACGCCGTCTGGTTGCGGACCCGGTTGTAAGCGAAGTGGGCCCACACGTTGTCCCGGGGCCTTCGGCCCCTCATCACCGGGTGCCCGTTCATGAACATCATCCAAGGCGGGAAGATGGAAAGGTCGGTGGCGGCGTCAGAGTGAAAGGGTAGCAGCCCCCCCGGCGGCTCGATTGTACGGGAATCACGCTCCACACACTGCGGCGTTGCAGCCGGGAACACCCCGCGTCGTGTAGCGGACCCTGGGGAACATCAGGACGTCTGTCCACAACACCACGGTACTCCTGGAACGAGGAACGATCCTACCGAAGTATAAAAATGGCTCACGCTCACCGAGATGTGACATTCGCGGACGATTCGGTTTTGTGTAACTTCCGGTAGCGTTTGCACTACTTCCCGCCTAGCCTGCTGGCGAGCCAGAACCAACAAATCGTCCACGCATCGCACACGATTAGACCGTCTAGCGATGTGCGATGCGTGGATAATGCGTTGGTTCTGGCGACGCATTGCCCTTCGCATACATAGGACGTGGTCTCTTATAAAAAGGTTTCTGTACCGTTCAATAACATAAAAAAGTGCATTCACGAATAAATGTTCATCAAGCATAATTTAACATCTCGTTCACGTGCGCCTAAAATATGAAGATCATATGGAGTTCATGAACTATCGATTTTTTTTAACAAGTTCGGGTACAACACTGATTAGTCACGATTTAATTTTTCAACTGCATTATATATGTGAAACGTTCATGTCACTTGAGAAGTGATTGAACCGACAGTAATAGGCTGACCAGCCAATTACCATGGTCAATCGACTGCTCCCCGTATGCTCGAAATCCTTAGATAAATGCCGATTCATACCCTACGTGTGGCCAATTACGCACGTAATCCGTCCATACGTTCCACGAGTTGCCGCCTTCATACCTCCGAGCGTTTTTTACGCTACTGTGTGCAACAACAGCTATTTATACTCGAGTGGCCCCCACATTATCGACTGAGAGAATGTGTGAAACTCCAGTTTAAAACAGTTAACGGAAATTAAGAACGTACCCACTGCAAAATCATAATCAACGAGCCCAAAGTTGATTGAGATTTTGCGGTGGGTACGTTCTTAATTTCCGTTAACCGTTTTAAACTGGAGAGTTTCACACAGTCTCTCCGTCGATAATGTGGGGGCCACTCGAGTATAAATGCTTGGTGACATCCGGGTATAATCTAGCAATTTGCTAATCCTGACCATTTCTTCACGTCTCATGTACCATGTTGCAAAGAATATCATCTCATTTGCTGTGCGACATACTGGAATGACTAAGGGCTCTGTACTGTCTCGGTGAATAAATTTCATTGATCCAACACGCTCATTTCAAAGTTATGGAGGAGTGTCAATGGTTGGGAGGCAGCAGTCTCTTGGCAGAGCAGACGATTCGCTGCAGCCTGCGTTTGTCGATTGGCTGTGGCTCCAGCATACACACCGTTATGTAGGAGGTAAGGATGGACTCAATGGTAGCAGAGTAAAACTGAACAACCACCTTGGTTGGTAGTTTCATCTTCCTCAGCAACCGAAAAAGGTGCATTTTGTTGTGCCTTCCCTGCAAGTTTATTGATGGTGCACTCCATGTGAGGTCCTGGGAGATGGTGGTAACCCACGAAGCGGACAGAGTCCATCCTTCTGATGTAGACAATGGATTGGATTATTGATAAATTCTAGGAGCTAGTACTGGGTGTGTTTGGATGTATCGTACATGAGGCCGATGACTTTGAAAAACATATTCGTGTGGATGGCAACTTTGACCCTAAAACAACTCCAGACGAATGAATGAAGACAATATGAAAACAGATGTGGATTTCATGTTTAATTGAAGCCTCAGTTACATAGGCACAGCAATTACTACAAGAGCATGTATTCTGATAGGAAAAATGTCACATGGCAAACAGAAAAAAATAGTTTCACGCCTTCAGAACAGCGGCCACTCAATTCAGAACTTCTTGGGCTGTTGAATACAGAGGCTGCGGCAGGTGAAGTGTGGTTTCTCTGTAGCGGGGCGGACTTTGCCGTGCCGTCCGCTCACTGGAGTCTCTGGGAAGTCGTGGCCAAGCTGGGAACACAAGAATTACATTTATCTTTTTTATTCAAGCAAGTGTCGGTAGAGCGAATAGTTCCCATGGCAATGTATGTAACGTGAATGAGAGTACATGTGCTGCACCGCACTCTGCCTAAAAGTAAACAGTTGCGGTTCCAGACACTATTGTCGATTTGGTAATACATTTGTTGAATATGAATCTGTTCAACAACCAACAAAAAGACATCCTTACTTGTAATCAGGGCTTTGACCCGGTTCAAGGAACGAAAACCGGGAACTTTTTGTATTTTCCAGGGAACAGAACCGAAACCGGAAACTTTATTTTTTATGTTCTGGAACAGGAACACTTATTTTAAAATATTGGTAACCGGTTAATACCGGATAATACCGTTCCTCGAAGTTTTCGTTGAAACACGGCGTTGAAATACAAACTCCTTGAGTAGATCCATCATTTGAGGAATTAAACATGCAGTGCTTAGCTGAGCACACTGACGGATCGAACAGTCACCATAGCACATGAAGTTGGGATTAGAGCCAGGTTCACCCCAGTTGTCGCTAAGGACTTTATATTAAATGTTTATTCTTTACATGCATGTGTCAATTTGGCTGCGTGGCGGGCGAGAGGTGCGGGGTGAATGAAACATTATGCCGCTGACCGCTCCGCGGTACTTAACCCTTATTATAATGGATATTAAAATGTATCATAAAAACACAAGTCTGTAGGCTGTTTCATGATGATTCCGAATACGTCATACACATAAATCAAGTCCTAGTTAACCTGCTCCGTTCGGTGCCCACTGTCTCACGATGTGGAGTTGGCCCATGGGCACTGCGCCACGGCTGCCCACCGCTCCCCAGGGATGGGTTAAATATGGAGGAAGAATTTCACTGTACATGTATGTATAACGAAATAAAGTAGCTTATATTATATTCTTCTCATATATATGCTCTGACCATACAAAGGCAATGTGCGTGCGTAACGACAGAAGCGTGGCTGCAGTGAGTAGCTCGCCTCGCTACTGTGTGTGTGCCGCGGTCGTTAAACTTTCGACTTGAATTGAAACACTGCATTTCAGCCGAAGGAACAAAATTAACCGTTCCAGGAACTATATTTTTTGTTCTAACCGGTTCAGGAACGTCAATTTATTGGTGGAACACATAACCGGAAACGTTATAATTCCGTTTCTGTTCGGAACGAGCAGATTGGAAAAAAATATTGGTTCAAAGCCCTGCTTATAACCAAACAAATACACACATACATAAATATAAAATAGTGTCATTTGAATATTAATGGCACAACGTGCGTCAACTACACCATGAGGAAAATGTGATTTGACCATTTCTATTCCTTGTATCTTAACACAAACTAGGGATGTCAGTGATTAAATCAATTGAGAGAATCCATTATGACCAAACAATTCTCAGATGTTTGTACTACAAGATATTGACCGATAAAATTAAGTGAAAATGCATAAAACCAACTTTTCACATTGTTCAATCACTTGATTTAAAGTAGATTACTCCCCTTATATTGCTATGTGATCTGCAAAAAACTCCAGACTGACATCACAACAAAGTGCAAACCGATAACTAACCGAAACAAAACTGCTTTGTGGGGTTAGTATAAAACAGCAGAGGAAGACAACCCAGACAATGGCACAACAACATCTACTTCTAAATGTTCATTATTCAAACTAAGAACTCCAAACCAGAACACTGGGCCTCTGGGGAAGGGCTGTTGGTGCCCATTCGGATACAAACAAGAGTGAAATATGAAGAGATTACTCATGCTACCCAAGTGCCAGGTAACTCCTCACCTTGTCCAAGGGTCCCCCGAGCATCAGGCTCAGATGGTGGGTCTTGCCAAGTGCGACTGGTGGTCTGCAAAGATTAAGTAGAGTTAGAATAATGGACAACAACAGATTGTATCGTCTTATTTCAAGATTTCCCGGAGGCCAAATTGCAGCTGAAATTGCCAAGGCATGTTACACTTACAGAAGCGGCATTTAGATTTCAATTTTGATATATGTACTAACAATATAGCTACCAGCATATAGCATCTCAAAACACCCGTCAATAATTATATCCAGTCGTCCGATTTGATGACATGAAAGAAAAATTGCAAAACTGCGTAACAGCAGTTTGGACATATGCCGAATAATAATTTCAAATTGAAATATTTGTCGGTTGGATTAAGCAAAATGCAGACAAATTATGTTTACTTCTTCAATTCTGGGTTTGGTGTTCTTTAAATGTGGTTGCTCCACCACATGAAAGCTGCACTTGAATTCATCATTGCAGGCAACCGAAATTAACCTAAATAACACGGTTTTAAAATATAGTAAAGGACCACAATTACTAATGTCATTTTAAAATCCGATCGAATGTACGAAGCCCATTAGTGCGCAGCCCTGGGTGACCTTGCTTTGTCAGTTCTTCTCCCGTCGGGCACCCCGTGATGAGTGTCTTCGGTTGACTTCTTGACCACTCGCTTCCCTCCAGCCTTCACTGGAAAAAAAAATAACGAAAAACATTCATGAAACTCGACTTTGCAGTGATCGAAGCAACAAACGACTCGTTCGTTGGTGCGCTCAACATGTTCGTCAACCATTCAAAACAAAGACGCCGATTTTGGGAGAAAAAAAAAACCCGTTCGCGCCAAGCGCCGTGTTTTTGCGCACCATCTCAAATGCTGCTCGGCTTGACACGAATCAGTTTTAGATGACAATTCCGATTATTCGATGGAAAGCCGCGGGGAGTTTAAAAATGGAGGCGGGTCAAAAAAAAATCTCGATTTACTTCGCTGTACCAGCGTCCCTGGCAGCGGACATCACCAGGTGATCTGTGGCTCAAGTACAGCGCGTACCGTATGACGGAGGGTCTCGAAAAGGTCGCCCTATCCCTTTTTTTTGCAATGATGGTGTCTCTTCAGCGCGTTGGCTTGGACTCAGTTCGGAAAAGAAGTTCCAGTTCTCCCAGCGCAACAACAACGAGAACAACATCACTACGACACAGGCATCGCGGCTGGATCCGATTTTACCTGCGGGTGGATGGCCAGCCTTCAGCCGGGTGGCGCCGTTAGTTGCTGGCAGTACCATGTTTTCGGTTTCCTCAAGCAAACACGGGAACACGAAGTACCGAGAAGAGCTGGAATTTATACCCGATCTAGTTTACTCTAGCTCTATGGGAGTATCTGCGTTACACTGTGACGTCATCGATGCCGTCGACTAACAGGCACGAACAATGGCAATTTCCCCACTGTGAGATTTTGCCAAATACTTTATCCATAAGCAGATATTTACTGATGCTCTACCATTTTTTTTTATATGTTTTACTCTGAGATGGATCGTTTTTTGCAATCCTCTCACCTTGTGGTCAAAGCAGGAAACTGACAATAACACAAAAGTTATTGTACATATATATATATACATTGCATGTACAAATAAAAATTATTTTAATGAAACTTTAATTCTGTATTTACATTTTATATTTGTGCTATGACATGTTTTATTAAAAAAAACGTTTTGTCAATAAAATGCAAAAAGAAACAATTATGATTTCAGTTTTTAAATATTAATGACCCGAAATTTAGCTATACCATAGACTGTATACTAATAATATTATAGACATTCTATGAGCTATACTAAACTATTGTATGGATTTTTTTTGTATTTTTTTGCCAAATTAGCTCACTGGTTGCTGTTCGTTGTCTGTTTGTTTTCTTAAAAATAATAATATTTGACAAATTAACTGATACAAGTCAGATAAACAGTGTGCTCCGCTGACGCAACGCTGGCCACAAATCATGTGCATCATGTAATTGAGTGCAACAATGAAACATTATGGTATCTGATGTAGTTTCATAAATGCAAGAAAACATACATTATTGTAAAACTGCATTAATATTGTAATGAAAGTGAACTTTAAAGCACCAAATATCCTCCAGCAGAATAGCTATGCCGGGCCTATTAAACTGGCGGCCCGCGAGCCAAATACGGCCCGCCAATCAATTTTTTCTAGAGGAATTCTGAGGGGGAAATGTTTTGGTCAAACATGTTTTATCTATCTGAGATGCTGTTCTTTACCTCACTAGAGGCAGTGGGAAATTGTTGTTGAGGGTTGAGGCTAACTGAGATCCAGTTCTTTACCTCAACAGATGCACTATAAATGTGTTGTAGTTTAAGTGAGCTGCTGCTGTTTATCACTATTTGTGTGTTGTTGTTTCAGATGTTTCTTGTTACAAACAAGAAAGCACCATTGTTGCATAGAATTGAATTCCTTTTAATGGGAAGTATTCTACTTTAAATAAAAGTTTGCGTCGTGTCAATTTGTACAAATAGGCTGGAGGTTACTGAAGGGGTGTGGGGGGGTCCGGCACCTGCTCCGGCCCCTGGCCCATTGGGTTCCTCACAATGTGGCCTTCTGAGCAAAGTAGTTGAAAAGCCCTGATTT
Organism: Bregmaceros cantori; assembly: GCA_900302395.1. Lineage (NCBI taxonomy): Eukaryota > Metazoa > Chordata > Actinopteri > Gadiformes > Bregmacerotidae > Bregmaceros > Bregmaceros cantori. The sequence continues at coordinate 2,659 of OMKY01213544.1, read as the reverse complement.
ATGCAGTCTGTCGGCTAATATAGCTGCAGGTCCAGACCAATTTAGTTTTATTAATAAAAAAGACAACACACAGCACTCTAAGGATGCAATATTGTTGAAATATTTATTCAGGACAAAGAAAAATATTCAATTGTTCATTTGACAAGTCTTTCATCAAAATACAGACGCAAAGATTAAGTGAATAGTTTAGTCATTGCATGGGAACGCAGCACATGTCGTTTTTAAAAAGAAATGAAAGCATATTTTGTAAAAAGAAACACATTTAAAATTAACTTTTGCATATCCCCAAAAAAAGTTATTGAGCAAGGCGGAGGATTGTGGATCTCCTCTGTAGACTCACAACTGGTCTACATCTTTGCAGACCACTTTGAAATAAATAAATCACACACACACACACACACTCACACACACACACACATACACACACACACATTCACTCACATATGCACTCACACACCACAGAGGCCAATTTTTTCATTTTTATAGCACAGACAAGAAATTTAAAAAGTAACATTCTCCCATTTTTCACAATTCTCAGTTCCACCATGTTTAGAAACTGAACAGGGCGGTTTCATTCAAAAGGTACATATGTAGATTTAAGTATGAGTAAATGTGTGTGTGTGTGTGTTGGTGTGAACGGCACACGTAAACATGCTTTTGTACTCCTGAGACACCAAGAAATAAAGGTTATAGGAGCTCTTTTGTCTGTGGTTACCTGTGCCGCGCCCTCCGCACCTGTCAGAGGAGGGCGCCCTGAAGCATTTATACAGCCTGGGGGGACATTTGAGGCGGGAAGTCAGCCAAGATATTTTAACACCTAAGCTAGGAGTTCACTTCGGACACATGCAGCATAGTATATAATATGATATATATATATTTTTGCACGATAGATGGTTCAGAATCATTTTACTTCATTTTTTTGTTAGAAAAAATAGACAATTAAACTAAATCGAAACCAAAATAATCTCAGCATATTTATGCCCATGAGGCCCCGTTTAGCTTGACATGAGTGCTTGATAAAAAGGTTGCATGAAGTTAAATTGGTTGATCGTTCACATAAATATTTGATTTTCTTTGAGAACATTGAATTTAAAAATGTATTGTCCAAGGAGAACTTGCTAAAACACAGATAATAGGAGCAGCTTCCATAGGAGCTGCCTATGGGAATAACATATACCCATATGGACCCATAACTCACAAAGGAAATGTAATTCGTAGACAAAACTCAGCTTGCAGTATCCGATTGCAAGTGTGCTGTCGGAGAGGTGTGAGTTGCATGAGTTTGTTCATGTATTATTGTGACGTGAACATGAGAGACGTTTTGTCGAATGCAAAGTATGTGTTCTTTCGACATACTGGGTTTTGTATGATATGGGTGCATAGTTCTCCTTGGACAGTTCTTTTGAAAACTAGGCCTATGTAGCCTGGCGAGCCAGAACCAACGCATCGTCCACGCATCACACATTTCTAGACGCTTGCTTTGGGTCTGGTAAAACCAGGGCCGGGAAACGGTAAAAAAAAGACGTGTCAATCAAATCATGTTATCCAGTCACATCGCAGTAGGGGTGGGACAAGAGGCGTGGAGGCGTGACAACCAGACTCCGCCGACGTGTCGCGTAGCCCGTACAAACTCCGCCCACGTCTTGCGTAGCCCGTACAAACTCCCCCCACGTCCGCGCTGATTGGTCGATTGAAGAAATATTTATGGCAATGATAAATCATTTTCACTTCATAGCCACTTTAAAGCACAATTCCTGTTTTTTTTTTGGACACACACCATATTCTTAGGATGTATTTATGCTATTTACCCCGGAGAAGTTGGCAGATGTCGACAGGATTTGTTTTGAAACAGTAATCCATCATTAGACGTTGCCGGCAGTGGCGGTTCTCTAAAAATTTCAGAAGATCGCATAACAGGCCGATCTATATTCAACTCAAAAAGAGAAAGCAACCTCTTACTGTGTGTTCAAAATGCAAAACAACGCAAATCTTCTAGTTTCCAAACAAATACTATTAAAAGTAAAGGATGAGGTACCAAATGTTTTAACGTTTTCCGGGTCTACCGCACCAGATTGCTTCAAATGTGGCACTTTGATTGTGCCTTCCGTGCCGCAACATCTACCAAGGTAGGACAAGTCGTATTTATGTCTGACAAAGTCCACTTGCCCCACAACTTTTAAAAACAACTTCTATCAAAACCAGGGCTTTGCACTTTTTGCATTCTCCATTTTTTATGTTATGGAACATGAACACTTATTTGAAAATAATGTTAATCGCGCCGGCGAGTGCCCAGCACTCTGCAGTGTCCGCTGCTCCGCCAGTCTCTGCCGCTGTGCGCCTTCTCTTCCCAACCGCACCCGCGACGAGCGCCAACTTAAATTGAAACACCACCTGGCACAACTTGTGCCAAGCTGAGAGGAACAAAATTAACCGTTCCGGGAACAATATCTTTTTTGGTCTAACCAGTTCAGGAACTTCAATTTATCGGTGGAAGTCATAACCGGAAACGTTATAATTCTGTTTCTGTTCGGAACAAACCGATTGAGAACAAATATCAGTTCAAAGCCCTGATCAAAACAAATCCGCTTAATGTGGCCAAACATCACCATGGTGTGTCCATACCGTAATTACATCCTGCGTCAAATAACCAAAAAGTGTG
>OMKY01213542.1:0-14245 GCA_900302395.1 Bregmaceros cantori | reverse complement strand
GACACTGGTGCATTTCAATGGGAATATTCGGAGGACCGCAACACGCCGACGTCGTGTAATAGTGACACAAACACAAAATGTGCACGTACATACGTGCGCGTGTACTATTTAAAGGTTATGTGGCATGTAAATACACCCAACATGCGATATCATCGACTTTTGGTTATTAATTGAAATACTTTGATGCAGTTCCACGCGTATACTGTAGGGGGCGGTAAAGGTTCGTTTTGAATTTTGCGGTCGGTGTGACGTCATACCTACCACAATTTCAAAAGAACCGAAATCTTGGAGGACCTCAAAATGCCCACTTTAGGCAATTATTGTGAAGCAACCACAAAACGACCAGAATAGAGTTTGACATGGTCCATTATTATGTCGCAATCCTGTTCTTAACAAATAAACACTTTTAAAACTTGATTTTTCATGTCACCCCGCCTTTAAGGGTTAGGTTTGGACCCTAACAAAATAAGCGCATCGTTTTAGGGAATCACACAGATTAATCTCTTCCCTAACAACCCTAGGATTTACAGCACCTCTCAATTCTTAGACACTGACAAAAACACCCTGTACAATACCCTGGTGATGTCACAATTCCTACAAAAAGCCTGACTCTAGGGATATCCGTTCAGCAGTCGGTACCGACTGCATAGCTCTAGTTTTATTTAAGCACAGACACTAGAGTGACATTTAACAATGCAACAACGAAAAGATACACACACAAAAAAGATATACTGTACGCACTGAACGCAGGGCTTGGCAGAATTGATCAATTTCACCCAGCTGTCCATTTGAGATGTTTGTCATAGGTATTTTTATGAGTAAGCAGTCTATGAGCACGGTGGTGTAGTGGCTGACTCGGCCACAGTGGGCCTCATTCGATGCATAGCCATAGCTCACGTCACCCTGTATTTCCTGGATTTAGCTCCTTGCAGGCATAATCGATACTAACATCCCTTTGGATCAACTAAGCTGCTCAACAGTAGGAAGTGACCTGGATTTTCTGTATATGTATACAAAAACAGTTGTGCATAGTGTAAACACAGCTATTTTATTCAATTCCAGGCCGCTGAGATATAATATTTTTGAAAAATAGACCTATGCAGACTTGTAAAAGTATATCCCCGAAAACAAAGCTAAAAGAAAATTGTTTTTTTTTGGATTCGCACTTTACATCACGGAAAATTGTACGCCAAAATTAATTTCAGAATGCAGAGGCTTCGGAATACAGGCGTGTAACCAATCCATCCATCCTCTATCTTCTATAGAAATCTGACCCAAAAAAACATAGCCAACACCAAAAGGCATTTCAATAACAGCAAAATATTCTAAGCACAATTTTTCATGGACAGTAGAGACCTTATTTTTGATATTACACACTACTATCTTCCGACTTCAGAGTGGCATCAGGGCAAATTTACTACGGGTAAAAAATGTGTGGGTTGATCATCGTCGTCTACAAAGTGTTGCCACATCACCAATGATGTCAGCATTATTGCACCCCGTATAAAAATGACTTTTATTCTTCACTTTCAAACTACCAGGCAGCCTACGGACCCAGAAGCGAAACAAATTGTATCCCCTGAACAAATCATGGGCTAAATAATTGAGTTTCATAATCCAATCTAATTTGCCTTTTTAGACTTCACAAAGGCATCTCACAACATAAAACTCCTGTGGAAATGATTTGAGAAAACTAGCGTTAACAAAAATGGTCGATTAGCCTCTTCAAAATTGACAAGGCGTAGGTGGCAATGGACTACTTGTAATTAGATTACAGTTACATTTACCTGGAATCATAAATTACCTACCAACGTTCCGTTTCAAACGGTTCAGGCAGGCCTCTGTTTAACGTTTTCGTTCTCGGAACCGTTCCGCCACCAAAATCGGTCCTGAACCGGTTCGGAACACACATTTCGTTTGTTCTTATTATTTTGTTTGTTCATATTATTTATTCAAAATATCTTTGGTGGACTTTTAAACTTCAGTCCAACTGTATTAACGCCATTACGTTCGCTTCCAAGTCTGTCCACAAGATGGATCCCCAGATGCATGGGGCTTGATGACTGAAAGTTGGATGGATGCAGTGGAAATAGTCTCCCAGACATAGGATATGTTAAAATATAAAGAGAAGAAAAAAATAAAACATTTTTAACCGGTTGTGTGGATTTCATAATGTTCTGTTTCTGTTCCGGAACATCAGAAGAAAACTTTTTCCGTTTCCGCTCCTTGTAAAATTCTGTTTTCGGTTTCCGTTTTCGTTTGTTGAACCGGTTCGGAGCCCTGGTCCCAAGACTAACTCAACTCAACAGAATTTTATAAGTACCAAATTGTGACTCAAGTTGTCAATAACTTTTTTTGGTTGTTGATGTTTCATCCTGCCCTGTTTCCCAACTCCACAGGATCGATGGTTGGACGCATAACTTTCCTCACTTAACTTTTATTAATTAAGCTCAGACACAGCACGACACATCTCCATCATCTAGCAGCATCAGGCAACTCTCTCTAGCCATGGTGGTTGAAGCCAGTGGTGGAAATTAAAGTAATATAAATTAAATTACATTTACTCCTGTTACTGTAATTAATTACGTTTTATGATTTGTCATTTTATGAGTAGCTTTTGAAATGTGCAATTTTTACTTTTACTCAAGTGCATTTTTACCTTAGTACTTTGTACTTACATTTGAGTCCGTTCACGTTACGGATTACAACGTTTTGGTGGGTGGTGAAAATTAAACTCCTGTTCAGCTTAATGTGAAAAAAAAAAAAGCTTCCTTGCCGGAGGTCTGCATTCTTGGAGGGCATTTCTAGTTAAAAGCTGTAATTTGAATATTGATTTAAAAAAAAAATGGGGAAAAACTTATGCTGAATTTGAATCATGACTCATGCTTTTTCTGCATCAAATAATTGGCAGTAACTTTTACTCATTTTACTCATTGCATTTAAAATGAAGTAATTTTGTACTTTTACTCAAGTATATTTTGAGATGGGTAATTTTACTTTTACTCTACAGTACAATTTAAGCAAAAAAACCTCTTAAGTTAAAAGTTAAGTTAACTCTTAAGCAAAAAAAAACTCAATTAAAATTTTAGTACTCTTTCCACCTCTGGTTGTAGGTTGTGCTATAGTGGAGCAGATAAGTGAAAGGCTTGTTCAGATGGTGATGCAACATGAAATTTGGTACATATGCTCTTCAAAAATACTGCTGGCCACGCAAAATTCCAAGATGGCAGGCCCCAAAATCCAAGATGTCTGTCCAAAAATGTTTTTTCCTTTATAAATTGAAATGCATTGATTTTAAGCCCCATACATATATTAAAGTTGAATATAAAATTGGGTATTGCGGATACTTTGGGACCAAGTACATGTTTATCTCACGCAATCTCATGACAGCTGCGTGCGCTGTGAGACTAAGCCACAATACTATACAATACTATTGGATTCAAGACCCAATGCAGGCGTCTAGCGTTGGACGATGCGTTGGTTCTGGCTCACCAGGCAAATTTTGAGGAGAGCTTGACAGTGCTGATATCCACTGTACTGAACTTCTGTTGGTGCTTCTCTAAAGCCACTTCTCCACTACAAAAAAAAAAATCATGGCACAGTTCGGCGCATCTCAGTTAAGTTTAGTTCAGGTAACGTGGGAACGTGTTTCCACTGTTTTTAACGCAGCCACGAAGGGGTGTTGCCAAATTTTTCAAAGCTCAATTTTGATACACCAGTGCTCACCCACCCCTGCGCGTGTGACACCCCTCCCTGAATTCACAACACTTTGCTGTGGCCACTGCACAGCAGGGAGGATGGGGGGCACACGACCCCCTCCTGTGATTGGCTGGCCACGTTTCGTCACCCCCTCGGAGTTTGACCAATCAGCGAGCAGTAAATGTGGCCAAGGACGGGCACATTCCAGAACCACATTTGAAATGCGTCCTGAAACCTAGCCTGGCCGATTTGCTCACATGGAGAAGCGATTTTCCGGGTGGATGTGCATGTGAACTGTGCCATGCTGGCCTTAAGTAAGCCAGTGGAAAAGGGGCTTTATAGCAGGAAAACCGTCCTTGGTTTCTTCTCCTCACTAGCTATACCTGCCTCACATTGTGCAGCCATCAATCAACCATAAACCCAGGCATGCTGGTGGACATGCATGCTTCACGCGTAGAGCAGAGCGCTTAAATCCTCCAAAGAAAGACATTCATGAGAAACAAATGTGTTCTCTGAAGGCTGATGAGTTTTCGCTGAAAGTCATTCTACTTCAACACAAATGCTTTAAACCTCCGACAGCATGAAAGTAACACAAATGCTTTAAACCCCCGACAGCATGAAAGTAACACAAATGTTCTCTCTTGCTCAACACTCTATGCTATGCATGGACAAAGACAGACAAAAAGTAAGGCCGGCATACGCAACTAGCGTTGTGAGGATGCAAGCACACCCAGGCGCAGCCATGCATACGGGTACAGACAAATGACTGTCTCGAGGAATCACAGCCTCACAAATATCACATGACACATAAAACATGCATGCACGCGCACATAACCAGGGCTGGGAAGGTAACTTTTCATGACACATCTGTTACAATCACTCTTTAAAAATTTTAATCAGTAACCTAAATTAATTAAAGCGTAATCCCTTACAAATTAGGTAAGGGATTACGTTTATATTAAAAACTTTTTTTCATTTTTCACATTGCAAACAAGTGAAGACATAGCTTAAAAAGGGGAAATGTTTTTATTGTTTAATTTTTTAATAATGTAATAATCTCATCTAATTTAGTACAATACAATTAATACATCATCTATGTTCTAGAGTTAAGGTTACTGTCAAATTCACACTTTTCTGCAAAGTCTCCCCCTGACTCCTCATCCCGGCTTCTGATTTAATCCTGTCGCTTCCTCTCAATAAAAGAATTAAAACATTTAAAAAAAACAGCGCTTGCGCCCAAAAAATAACTTAAAAAGTATAAAACGTACTTCTGCTGTCTTCAACACAGCGCAGCATAGAACAGGACCATATATTCAACTTTGATGCCGTCCCTATGGCTTATAAAAAAAACTATTCTTCTCGGCTGGCACACACACAGAGCTGCGCATGTGCAAGACTTCACTTTACCTTCTTTAAATGTCTTTCTGCTGGTAAGAAGCCCCAGGTTAGCCCCAGAACTAAAACTAAGCTAAAGTAGTATTAGTAGTAGTATTTAGATGGTTAAAAAGTGTCCAAGTCAGATAAAACTTAACATTAGAGTCATTGTTGGGATATCTTAGCTTTTCAAGCTTTATACATGCACTATTTCAGGGTGGGTGGGCCGAGCATCTTTCCATTTCAGAAGTATTAGTCGTATGGCAAATGCGAACGCATGATTAAAGAGTGGTGTAAAAGTATTTCTATTTTCTTCAGGATAATAATGCGTTGTAAATATCATGTGAAGGTTTGCTGTAAATGGCTCTGCTGCATGCACATTTACAAGTTACAAACGACATAACAGATTTTATTTTGTTTTAATGACCAAAATGATAAAAAAAATGCATCTAAATCTCTTTTCCGGGCAAATAAAACGTTATATGGCTTTACATTTGTAGTGGTAAGGAACTACAGTTGCTATTTTAATGGCTGCGAAACATTGTTTAAATCTATTAATTAGTTTGCATGTTAACAGAGATGTACACGAGTCCAATTGTTTAGGGGTCGAGCCCGAGTCAAGTCCGAGTCTACGATTCTGAGTCGAGTCTAGAGTGATTTTTTAAAGATGTAGCTTTAAAAATGATGTAGATGTAGATGAGCAGTGCGCAACCTTGTTCTTCTTCTCCTTCTATTGTTTGACGCCGATCGACACTTGTCTGAGCATGCCTTTGCGAGCGTGGATGGAAAGGAAGCGGAAAAGAATGGAAAGACTCGTCAAATACTCGTCGAGAGTCGAGAGTCATTGACCTAGATTCCCGGGAGTAAATAGCGACTGACTGCGGCAAATCTTTATAAATGTAAGTACTTTTGACGTTTTTTTTTGATGATTGTTGAATTTTATAATTATATTTTTTATAATTATATTTTATAAGAATTTTGACGGCGCCAACTCTAGTGTCTGTTGCGGTTGTTGCACCATAAGTGAGTGCACTATATGGGGAGCAGGGAGCAATTTTGGACACAGTCATTGACTCTCCAGCACTGGCCTATCTTAGCGTTAATGCTTAATTATGTCACGAGGAGCATGGCTGTGATTGATCACGTTGAAGTGGGCACTGATTGGCTGCAAACATTTGCTATGCCGATAGGTGCATGTGGACCATACGGTCTGGCCGTGCCAGGCTACTATGACATGGGTCATGGAGGTCAGCTCAATCAATACAAGTCTTCCTGTAGGAGGCCACAGTGCATTCACAGTTAATGAGAAAACACCCCAAAGATATTGGCGATGGAAGCCAACCTCAAAACATTAAGATTGGCCTCAGATGACCCCAGATAGAGGTTGCGAGATCTGATCAATTGGATAAAGGGAAGAAGAAGACAGTGGAGGACCGAGTCCTACACATCACACACTGATAGTGGCTGTGTCCGAAATCACTTCCGTATCCCCCTTACAGTGCACTATATGGGGCGCACGCCATTTTGTAGGGGTGTCCGAATTCTCCATGTACCCTATATGGTGCACTGAAAGTATCCCACAGTGCACCGCAAAAATTATCATCGGTGTACCCTAGACAAAGCAATATAATGCATATAAACCTTTTTTTTTAAAATGGTGCGGCGGGAATAAATAGCGACTGACTGCTGCAGATCGTTATAAATGTATGTACTTTTGACTTTTTCTGATGATTGTTGAATTTTAAAATTATATTTTTTATAATTATATTTAATAATAATTTTGACAGCGCCAACTCTAGGACACTGCAATTGTCTTTATTCCAGACATATTTGCATATCATAGACAAAGGACACAGCATATAGAGTGAATCAGAACATTCATAGAAATTAATAGGTACGAATAAAATATGAATAGTACTACATAAGAAGAGAGACCATGCAATGGGGGCGAGGAAGAGCCAGCAACATGAGTGGGATACCAAGACCAGTATCACAGTATAAAATTATGGCAATAATGAAAAGCATCCATCACCACTGTTCGGGGACTGGCATAAAAGTGTTGTGCACGCATCTGGAAGGAAAATTTGCAGAGTTGGAAATGACAAAAGAACAAAGTGATTATATTTTGGTGCATAAGTAACATAATCACACTTGATCACCAACTTACCGATAGATCGCTGTGCGGTCACGTGACTAGAGTTCCGGGTCCAGGGACCACTGGGAAATGTAGTTGGCATGTTCGCCGGTCGCATCAATAGCAATCGCACTGCTCTACGAACACTTGCATTGATAATGGGTTGCCACACATACTGCTAGCACTAACAGTACTATGTTTTTGTACCACTACGGCGCAGGTTTGAAATCTCTGACTGCTTCTAGAAAATCAGTGTTATTAATCTGTGGGACAGATACCAGAGTTATACGAAGTCCAAACAAGAGTACGGTCTAACATAAAGTCTAGTCCTAGCAGGTTTTACACCTACCCAGGCACTGAAAACGTGTTGTTATCCATCATGACCCTGCTGAGAAGCTGTGCTAACTTGGCCGTCTGACTTTGTAAAAATATGAGCATGGATTTTTACTCAAATAGTTGGACTAAGTGCCGTTGGTATAGTTTGACGAACTTGAATTCAGCCCTGCATTGCGACCATCGATCACCATTTATCAGCAATTGTGCACATTTTGGACACTTTGACTGCTGTGTCAGAAAGCAGGATGATCATTGGGCTGTCCTACAGGAGTACTTTCAGTGATTAATTCCCACAAACTGCAGTACAGAGGGCCATAAAGAAATAATGGAAAATCAATCGTTACCAGCAGCTATCAAGACTTCCCTATGACTGTATTGACCATAATATTGCATATATGTTTACACAGGAACTTGTACATTGTAGTTGGCTTGATTAGTACCATTCCTACCAACAGTATTGAGGAACTGATGAATAAAGATAATTTTCCTTTTGGAATTAATAAAGTATTCTGATTCTAATGTTGCTCTTATTTGACCCTATCAGTGTAGCAGTGTGCAGCACATGAAAAGCAGTGTTTTGTGTTGAACTCCATGTGTTGTATTGAGTCATAAGGACTCCACTGTTAGAGAATACCCCAGCCAACGTTTCTTTTCATATATAATAAATGCAATTCTTTCTTCTACCCGTACTCGTGTTTCCCTGGCAGGAGAAAAACATTTTTCTCATGTTTGCACCCTCAGCGCTTACAACTGGGGGAATTCAACAGAATTAAAGGCAGGATTGTGAGGATACCATAAAACACTGTCAGTGGGTCGTAATGTTGAAAAATGAAATGAAGAAAAAAGTGCATTAATTATGCAGAATTGCATTATGATTTCTTTAAACTTTTATTATTCTTACATTATTCTGACTTCCATTTCTGTCTTTATTTCCCCTGCAACCCAGGATGCTGGCCATTTTTGTAAGCTGATTCTAGAAAGTATTATTATGATAAATTATTATTATTATTATTATTATACAACTACTACCCACCTTGTGCAACTGACTGTCCCACATTAGGAAGCTGCAAAAAAAGGTTCCACATTAGGGCGATCCACCCTACTAGGTATTACACACAGTGATACATTCAGCCACTAAATTACTTTAATTTTAAACTATTTCGCAGTAATTGTTATGTGCGTAACATGTCCTTATATCAGGCAGGGCTACTCCCTGTGTGCGTTCAGAAGCACCACTGCTTGTGGGAAGAAACTGTTTTTAGTCTAGAGGTCCTGGTGTCCTGGGTGGGAGGGGTCTGTCACTATTTTTGGCCTGGTTCGTCACCCTTTCGTTGAAAAGGACCTGCAGGGATGGTAGCGGGGCGTTGATGATTTTCTCCACTGTTCTGAGGAGCAGAGGACAGACTGAATAATGGCCGTCTAGAAAGTTATCAGGAGCCCCTTCGGCTGAATTTCTTAAGCTGCCATAGAAAGTACAGCCTCTTTTGAGTCTTCTTCCGTACAGTGCCTATCTGTTGAGACCATTTCAAGCTCCTCGAGATGGTGGAGCCGAGGAACTTGAAGGAGTCAGTCCTTGTGACCATGCCTCCGTGAATGATGAGAGGGATGGTTTTCTGCGGGTTGAGCTCCAGGTGGTTGAGCTCACTAACATTATGTTGTTGCTTTTTTAAAGTTATTTTTTCCGGCGTCAGCGCCGTTTTTTCATCTTTATTGGGTAGGATTAGTCGGAAACTGGGTTGAAGAGATCGGGGGTAGACATTGCAGACAAGTCTACCACTAACATGAATTGAATCGCGTTAAGTGGGATGTCCATAACCACTCGGCCAACTCGGACCCACTAACATTATGTTTGACACTAAAACTATTGGTTGGTTCCAAGATTGTATTGAATTTTTTGTGTATTATTTATGTGAAGTGAAGTTTAAAACAAAAATTATTGCACTCTAAAAAAAAAAGGTGGGTTTGGACTTTGCACTTGGCAGATGCTGAAATATAATCAAAAGTAACTAAAGTTAGTTACTCTTAATCTATAGTTACTCTTAAACTTTGTTACTTTTAAACGGATTAGTCAGATTACATTTCACAAGTAACACTGATTACTTACAGGATTAAAATCATTCCAGCCTGGTCATCACAAACAGTGAAGGTTTACATTGAATCGTGAGATGAAAAAGGATATACTACATGAACATTTTAAATGAAATCACACAGTACTGCTTTAAGTCAACATACAAACGGAAGGGGAAGGAAAAATAGAAGGTGGCGGAGGCTTCCATTGACTGGCACGCGCAGATTGTCGCTGTCTGGTTATATCAGAGAAAATATCATTATAGACACAGGTTAAGCTTCAATGACAGCCAATGTGTTTCGGAATGAAAGAAGTTAAGGCCATTGGTTGCCAAGGAACACCTTGTACCTCGTCTTGAGTCACAGCAATGTTCTTTTCCTTGTCAGAAATGGCTTGATCAGAACTCATGGTGGAACAGGAAATCTGCCTGAAAACTTCATTGAATCAAATTAAATCTGTAGTTGTCATATTTCAGCTTTTTCATTTGAATTAACACATTGAAAATGACAGCAATAATTATCACACTAGCAGATAAAACAGATTTTGTCAATTTACATGCGGTGGCCGAGCGGGTAGAGAGCGCGTCCCCCAGAACATAGTTTAAGCAGTGCCGCAGGTTCAAATCCCCTGCCCGTTTTTTCTGCAATGTCTCCCCCTGACTCATCATCCCAGTTTCCGATTTAATCCTGTCACCATCTCTCAATAAAGAATGAAAAACGGTGCTTGTGCCCAAAAAATAAATTAACCCTAACCCCAACCCTAACCCAATAAGCGGGTAATTTTTGGGATTTGAACTTTATTGGAATGGATTTATCTCGGAATGGTGGGTAACACCCAAAAAGTCCTGCACGTGCTGGAGCTCCGAAAAGCATACTCGCCGTGCTCAGCTAGGCGGAGCATGCAGCGTGCACACGTGTTGGTCGAGAAAGAGCCGCAGGATCAAAGGAATATATGGTCTTCTTTGCTGTGCAGTGTGTTGAAAACAGCAGGCGCAAAAATAAACCGCAGTGTGATGTTTTGCAAAGTGTGAGTTTTAGCCTGTTTTTTTGTTGTGTTGGAACAGGTTTTGACCGATTTCAGACATCACTGACCCAAGCCACGGCTCTATATCCTTGGATCTCGATGATTTAGTGTGCGCTCAGACTCATAGCTACCAGGACAACTGGAAAACAAGTTCAATCTCGGTTCAACCGAGATGGACCGGCAATAAACACAATTGTTTCAATACACCCTAAGTGTGTCTGTCTGTGATTCACCTGTGCTTGTCAACTGCTAACTGCTGTGCTAGCGATCCTGAATGAAATTCTGATCATTGGTTCCCACAATCCCTGCCTGATACTTGGAGATGGGTAAGCATGATTTTGTGATGCCTAGGAGATGGTTGTTGTGTATTCGACAAACTGTGACATACATTATAGAACACACATAGTAGTGTAATCAGGGATTAAATCTCCTTCGGGAACTGTCTCAAACGATCTCCAGTAATGCCACTACTTAATTTGGCATCAAATTTTAACTACTTCTTTTGCCGCACTATAATCCATGGTGTTTTGCATTCACTTAAACGCGTAATATCAAGTATTTACTTCACTGTTAATATATAGTATTCCTCTGCTGCTTCTGCAAATGTCAGCCGCCAGGGACTTCTATGCTGGTTGAAAATCAATTATGCTCACGGGACTATGTGATTTTCCCCCTCCGTTTGTATTGATTGTTTATTGCAAAAATCAATGTTGCTATTTATAAATATGTTCTCAAACAAGTGTAAACACTGCCAGACAAAACCCAAGGCGGTTTTATGAGCCTAGAAATAATCACTTACAGATACAAAGTGGCCAGGGACGCACTGCACACAGCCATCTTCAAATGTACGGGCTCCACCCAATGCATCAGAATTAAATTCATATTTATTGCTATTATTCACAGACTTGTGCAGAAAGGCAGCGGGGTGGAGGAGGTAGCAGTGCCACTGCACCACCATATCACTCTTAAGGGGCCCTGACATGGTACTGAAATTTTGAAATGTTCAAAGTTTTGGCCAACTTGTCGGGACGATGCAGGAGTCGGTGCCATCACAGCCACGCGCAATTCTCTGACCTGCGCGAACACTTTGGACTTTAAATACGCAAGGACATATTTAAATACATTTTGGCTGAGCAAGGAGTAAGCTTGGATGACATATGTATCATTATAGAGCTAGCAAATACAAAAGCATTTAAAAATGCCATGAGTTTTGAGCAGGGAATTAAATAAACCCGCTTCGGGTGTCTCTTTATATTCTGTGTCCATGTGCAGGCCACAGTGACGGCGTCCGAGTCGCACAACGCCTCCATGCCAGCGCGTATGTGCGCAAGCCGGTCGGAAATGATACGCGCACTATGCACGCGCTCGGCATTCCCGCTCGTGTTAATTCGGATATGGGTCGTCACGCATTCCTTCACTAATCCACGACCGAGCGTGTTAACTGCGGGTGATGACGGTGTGAACTGTGCGGCCACCTCCCGAGACAATCATGGCAATGCATGCCACAAAATCGTGCAAGTGTCAGGGTCCCTTCAGATGTCTCAAGTGGCACACTTGGGTCAGCACACTGAAATATAGTGCACTGACTTCGTCACATTGCGCTACCAACTTTACATGCTGGCTGTAAATAGCAATACAAACAGAAAGTAGACGTTAACGGATATGATGTGTGTGCGCTCGTCCACGATATCAACGTCATTCCATTACCGCTACATACAGGTAGCATAGTGTCCCTTTAGTGTGCAACTGTCCATCGGTCACACCCTGGGTTTACGGTCATTTTCACGGCATCATCTGGCTCATTTTCGGTGCACTGTGTGCACCAACAAATCTCTACAGTGCTCTACACACTAAAAATAGTCTATATGTCTTCAGTAGTTGAGCAAGCTTATGACGAGTCGACGGGCAGAGCTCATTATTATTAGTGCTGTCAGCTGTGCACCACCAGAGTCTACAGTGAGTCATCCAAGTAATGGGACAAGGTGATGAAGTGTGATCAGAGGTGTCTATGCTGATATTCTCAACCCCACAAATTATTATCTTATTATACATTATGTCAAAAATAAATCATTCGGGTCCGCGTTGGCCCAGTGGTTATGGACACCGCACCTAACGCGACCCCATTCATGTTAGTGGCGCTGTGCCTACCGCAGCATCCGCAAGTGACGCGAGTTCAACTACGCTCGTCGACTTGTCTGCAATGTCTACCCCCGATCTCTTCAACCCAGTTTCCGACTAATCCTATCCAATAAAAAGATGAAAAAACGGCACTGATGGCGGAAAAAATAACTTAAAAAATCATTCAACAATATTTTCAAAATTCCTCAAAGTAGGCCATCATTTGATGGCATCCGTTACGGGTTTCACTGATTCATTTCAACGACCCAGAGAAACAAAAATAAAGAGATTTCATTTAAACAGTGAACAAGATTTGCGAAGCACACGCAGAGATGGCAAAAGTACCGGGATTTCTTACTTGAGAAATAAATTACAATAATAAAATACATTATTAAAAAAACAACTCGAGTAAGACTACAAAGTACTGATCCAAATATCTACTAGAGTAAACTAAAGAGTATAGGCTGAAAAATGTACTCAAAAGGTATTTTTGAAAGTAAAAAGGACAGTGTCTAAAATGTACTCAAAAGTATTTTTGAAAGTATAAAGTACAAAGTACTAAAAAAACAATTGCATGTAAAATGCATTTTTTCAATGTTAGTTTGTCAATGTTATTGTTTGAATAAATTACAAACAACCTAGCCTAATTTAGTGTATATATCGGGACTAAAACCACTTATTAACTTAATAACTGGGACTGTACTCGGGGCATCAGCGCCCCTAACTGATCATATTATACATGTTATAAAAAAGAAAAAAGTAACGAGCCTGTTTTGTTAAAAGTGTACTCAGTACAAGTAAAAAGTAATCACAGAAAAGTACTCCTAAAAGTACACATACTTGAAAATGTTACTCAAGTACAGTACTCAAGTATTTCTACTTTGTTACTTGCTATCTCTGAGCACAGGTAGTTAACAAAACACATGGAAGCGAATGTTCAAACAGATGATGAGAGACGAGACTTGTTCCAGATGTAATGTCAAACAATAAAATGCCCTTCGTCTTGACTTGAGGTAAAGAGAGTCAAAACTCATCTTGGAAACTGTGCAGAATCCTAGCTAGAGTTCGGTGTATGATCAAGGCCACAGGAGGAAGGAAAGTGGAACAGACCGGAATGCTGCTGTGGGAATCACATCACTAACCCACAGCGTCAACTTTTACAAACATGAAAAGTAAATGTAAACTGCCACCTGGGCAGTGTTTACTGTGGTGGGAAAAATATTAACATGCTACTAAATGTAATATTTTCCAAAAGGTTCAGAACACACAGCTCAACTCAGATCGGACGACTTGACAATTAACAGTGTTTAATTTCAGCATGGCAAGTTACAATTGATTTCACAGAAGTTTTAACAGAAATATGGCTTTGTTCAAATTGGTATTTGAACAAAGGACAGTTCAGGAGACAGAGAGACATAGATTCCCCCTTGTTCCACAGTAACTGTACTGAGTGGAAGCGAGTGTCTCTTCTTATAGCCACACTTGAAAGACAT